>VMDO01010470.1:0-71631 GCA_007922755.1 Pedetes capensis | reverse complement strand
ATCCCGTCAGATCTCGGAAGCTAAGCAGGGTCAGGCCTGGTTAGTACCTGGATGGGAGACCGCCTGGGAACACCAGAAGCTATAGGCTTGGGAGAAGGACCTGGCAACCCCCTCCCAAAAATCAATCTGCCATTGAAAACCCTATGAACAGCAGAGAAGCACTGACAATAGTGTTTCCCCTGTTGTACAGAGGGTCGCTATGAGTTGGATACCGACTCGACGGCATCTAACAACAACAACAATTTTTCACAATTATAAAATAATGCTATGACTCCCTTGTAGGTCAATGTCTTGCTCTGTTCAGTGTTTCATTTCAATGACATTTGGTCACATGGTTAATTTGATTTCTGTAAAATTGCAAAACTCATTAGAAGTCAGTCTTACGAAATCAGCTGCCTGTTCAAGCTGGATGATAGGAATTATGATTTTTAAGAAAAAGTGCCATAGGAATGGTACACGTTATTGATAAGTCAAAAGGGAAATGGATATACAGATGAGTTTTCTGTGGCAGCTAACCAGAAATGAATGAGAATAAAAACCTTAATTCCTGAGTCAGTATTTTGAAAATGTTGATAATTCCATTTTTTTCCCCTTAGATTCTTTTAACAAAAAACTTTGGGGGTCGGTGGGTGGTAGAAGTAGGAAATTAGGATTATAGGCACCTATCTAAACTTGCAGATTTCACATTCAATGTTTCCACAAGTTTTGGAAACAAAGTTCTACAGCTGTCATTTGGCTGTGGCATGTGAGAAATCTGTATTGCTGGTACAGTGGGGCTGGTGTGCTAGAAAAATGGAATGAACTGGTGAGTATGTGATGATGGAAAGGGAGTTAGGGAAGTGGGGTTCATTCTCACCTATTCATATTCACATATTCAAAGGGACTAAATGTTCTCAGTGAAGCAATTTACTGTGATTTTTAACTATGTAGTTATCATGTTAAAAAGATACATATACATAGAAAAAGGTACAGAAGAAAATACACCGGGTATTAATACTGAGTGCTTCTGAGTGAGGGATTTTCTTTTCCTTCATTTTACTGGTTTTTGTTTCAGATTTCTCTAATGGTCATACCCTTTGTCTTAAAATATTTTTTTTTCGTTCAATGATATGTAAAAATTATTCTCACAGAATTTTAGTCAAAAAGCAAGTTCATGGGGAAAAAAAAGCAAGCAAACTGAATTTCTTAAAATTAGGAGGTAAAAAGAAAAATTAGCAAACGCCCTGAAAGGATAGATGAATGTTCAATTTAATGTGAAAACACACTTTAAAAGGCACTATGTTTTATCAGTTACCTCCTCTGGCATCACTTTTCCAATCCTATAATCAGGACAATACAAGGAATTAGCTAAGGTGTTCTTGTAAGCGGCAGCATGCAAATTCTCAACGACATCTATAAGACAGGTAAGTAAAGAAGCAGTTACTGAAATGTAACTCAAAATGACAACAATATTTTAAAAATAGACAACAAGCCTACACGAATTTGGGATTCAAGTATTATGAGGAATTGGCATTTATTACCATTTAACCTCTAGCAAGTTTTAAAACTCTTGTCAGTTCAATGTGTAGAGAAAAGTAAGAGATTATATGGCAGCAGCTCTATGCCATAAAAACTTCTCTAACTTTAATTTACCTGGTATCATCTGCAAAGTATTAATGGCTTAGGTCTCAGCAAGTCTGAACCTAGTTCTGACTCCACTATCATGCTGCTATGTGACCCTGGACAACTTGTTTAACCTGAATCTGACTTCCTTCCATGTTCCCTCTCTAGGTTTGCAGGGTATTGTCAGGATATGGGGAGCTAGGAAAGTACCAGTCTTGGGTTTCATTGCCAGCTTTCAGAGGTCAAATGCTCCAGGCCATTTGGACTTAATCTTTACTGGTGTCCTGGTACTGTCCCTGCCTTCGGCTTCCATTTCTTCATTGGAATTATAGTTCCTACAGTTACTCATCATTTGAACAAAACTTGTGATGCTAGGTGCTGGAAATATAAAGATGAGTCAGACACGATGCCAACGCTCAAATGTGGGGAAAAAGCATGAAATGAAGTGCAATGTCAGCAGGGTGTCAGAAGTGCAGGACGGGCCCAAGGGAAGACAGTGGGAACTGGAAAAGTGTAAAAAAAGTAAAATGTAGGAAAAGTCTTCTAGAATGAGTGTTTCCCAAGAATCTGTGATTAGTATGAGAGGCAGAAGAAACAGTTCAAGCAGGGTACAGTAGGACAACAGTTTGATTCAGAGGAGAATCACGGCTGAGAGGGGAAGTGGGTAGAGCAAGAAACAAGAGGAGTGGTGCTGTGCATCTGTAGAAGCTGGAGAAAGGCCTTTAAAGTCTGTTTACTATACATGTATCATGACATTTTTATGTATCAGTTAAAAAATAACAGTAATAAAAAAAGAACAAGTGGGCTTGAGTCAGATCATGAAAGGCTACATAGGCTAAGCTAGAGAATTTCGACTTTATCTCAGAGAGCAACTTGATTTTTAAGGACTTTGACTGAGTTTTCACATTAGAAGGATCCGTGTAAAGGAACGTGGAAAACGGATTAGAGTTGTAAATGTAGAGGTAGGAACTAGAGTAGCCAGATGACTATACTGGAATCATTTAGTCAGAAATATGAGGGCCGGAACCTTACTGCTATCAATGGGAAGAACTCACTCTGGACTTATCTTCTCTACAGCTTTGCCATTCTATTTCTTTAGTACGGGTGGTGAGCAGCAAAGCTCATACTCCTCTAGGAGAAAAACCATCCCCAAGAAATATTATTAGTAACATGAGCCACTCACTCCCTATGTTCTAGATGCTTGACAGGATCCTTTCCTTATGGGCCCGCATTCTCAGGGAAGTCTGTGCCACAGGGAGCCCTACAGCTGGTCCTGGACTCTTGTCCACCTGCACACCTCTGCTGCCACTGGAAGCTGTATCATGTCTAAGACTCAGCAGTGTTTGTTTACAGATTTGTTTTGCCAGCTGCACTTGTCAAGATTACACAATTAAACATTACATTACCATAATGTGAATTCAAAAAAGTTCTTATAAAAACCTAAACTGCATGTTTTTGAAAGATCCAGTAGAAAAGAGTTGGTTAAACAATAATCGCATGTGTAACAATAAACTATAACGACAGAAGCACCAAAAATAAACACCTGCTGGGTTTGGTGTAAGCAAAACTAATAAACACAGGATGGGAAACAGGAAAAGCATCAAGGATTCTATAACTGATTCGCTTCCTATCAAACATGAAAAATAACAACGAAATGTATAGAAATAAAAGAACAGAGTCAGGCATGGTGGTACACACCTGTAACCCCAGTGACTTGGGAGGCAGACGCAGGAGGATGGAAAGTTCGAGACCAGAGGCAGTCTGCATATTTTAGCCAGACTCTGTCTCAAAAAGTAAAAAAGTAAAAAAGTAAATAACTGGCTGGGGTTGCAGCTCAGTGGTACAGCACTTGCAAAGCATGCAAGCACAAGGCCCTGGGTTTAATCCCCAGTACTGAAAATAAATAAATAAGTAAACAAACAATATATTTAAACAATTGAGCAAATTTTTGGAAAAAATTTCAACAGCAATTTTTCCTTCTACAAATTGATCAGTGTCTTAGAAATAGCTGCACGTAACCTGAAAATGTACTTACAAGCTTGTGGATTCTGAAAAGCCACAGCTTTGTCAATCTTTAGCTGAGACTGAAGGGCAGCTACTTCCCAACGACGAAATTCTGGTGCTGTGGTGACATTGAGCAGGAACTCCATTAGAATCTCGCTATAGAAAACATGAAGATCAGAGTTACAGGTCAAAAAATTAAAACCGACATTCAAGATACTATGTAACCGTAATGCTGTCTACATTACACGTTAGGACTTCTGGTTAGTATTATTATGGGACATGGTTTGTGAATAATAATCCAAGAGCAAAGTCAGAGGTTATAGAGGTATGTTACAAAGATGAACTGAGCAGCCAGAATTTCTTTAAAAGCAGATGTTTGGCCTGGAGATGTAGCTCAATGGTAGAGTGCTTGCCCAGCATGTATGAGGCCCTGGGTTTGGTCCTCAGCACCAAAAAGAAAAGACAAAAATAAATGTGAATAAAAGCAGATGTTCTAAACACCTGAAGGTACTTACATATCATCCCGCAGGCACTCCACGGTGTATGCCATGTTTTCCCTCGTTGCACTCACACTGAATTGGAAATAGAATGAATTATCTGAATCAGAATAAACTTCTCCTTATATATTCTTCACCAAATCAACCAATTTCTTTGGAAAGAAAGTTTGTGACTTACTATCAAATTATCCAAAGGATAATACTCATCAACTAAAACTTAAAAATACTACAACAGCTGGGCACGGTGGCTCACACCTGTAATCCCAGTGACTTGGGAGGCAGAAGGATTGCAGGTTCGAGGCCAGAGGCAGCCTGAGTAACTTAGTGAGACCCTGTCTCAAAATAAAAAATAAAAAATGAGGATAAGGGTGCAATTCAGTCGTAGAGTGCTTGTAAAAGTATGCACGATGCCCTGGGCTCAGCCCCCTAGTACCACGAAAACAAAACAAAACAAAACAAAACAAACCAAACTGAGATTATTTTTTAAAGAAATGGAAAATAAATCAGCCTTAAAAAGCAATCAAATTCTGACCCATATTACAACATAGATGAAATCCTGATGACCTTAGGCTAAGTGAAATAAGTTACCAAAGGAAAAAATACTGTGTGATTCTCCTTATATGAGGGACCTAGAACAGTCAAAATCAGAGACAGAAAGTAGAATGGAGGTTGCTAGGCTTGGGGTATGATGGGAATGGGAAGTCACTATCTAATGGGTACAGAATTTCAGCTAGGTAAGATAACAAAGTTCCCGAGATAGATGGTAGTAATGTTTCCTAAGTGTCACTTAACATCATGGAATTATACACTTAAGACTGGTAAATTGTGTTACGCCTGTTTTACCACAAATTTAAAAAATGGCAAATAAAGCTGAAGATCTCTTTGTACACTTCCCAGGCCAATTCTCTCATTCTTCCCCACTCTACGGAAACCATAATCTTCAACACTTTGTTTTTAAGCTCTTCCATGTAGATAAATACATCTAGTTCACTTCCTAACTGCTGTGTCTACCGTGTATCATACCTAATCCATTTCCCTGAAGACAGACACTTAGTTTCTAGTCTTTAAAGATAAAGAGTATCTTTGTGAATGTGGATTAAAAACTGCTGGATTTTTGAATATTAGTAGATGCTTCCTGACCTTTATTGTGGTACTTGGAGGCTAATGCAGAGCCTTGCACATACTTTGCAAGTGCTCTACTACTGGGCTCCACTCCCACCCCATTTTTAAAATTTTCTTTTATCATAAGTCAGGGTCTCACTAAATTATACAGGCTACCTTTGGCCTTGAATTCTCAATCCTCCTGCCTCAGCCTCCTGAGTTGTTAGGATTATAGACATGCATCACTGTACCCAGCTTTCCTGATTCTTTTCTAAGTGGTTGTATCAATTTACACTTCCACCAGCACAATGAAGGATTCTCCATCTTCCTTATCTCTGCCAACACAAGCTATTTTTTAAAAATCTGGTAGGTGTGAAGTGGTAGCATACTGTTAATTACAAAGCCTGGTGTTTCTGGCTTCCTCTTGTGGGAACAGCCTTTTCCTATTCTTTGTCCATTCATTTTCTCTTTGGCTTTTTTCCCCTGATTTGTAGTTTTTTATTTTTCCAAGTTGAAAGCTTTTGTCTATTATATGTATTGCAAATATCCACTCCCAATCAGTTACTTAAATTTTTACTTTAACGCAGAAAGATGTTTTACATTTTGATGCAAATTCATCAGCTTTTCCTTCTTCTGTTCTACTTAGGACATCTTCAACCACCTTGATAATAGAGAAAAGTTCCTTTACAACCGAATATTTTCCAGTGTTTTTGCTGCTTATTTCTATCACTTATTTAACAAACCTTAATTTACCACCAACTGCTTCAATTCCACGGGTTATCTTGAAAGATGAAGCTCCTTTTGTAGTCTTGAAAAACAAAAGATGATTTTCTTAGTATTTCTTCAATGCCAGGTTTGCTAAACATCATGCTGTATCAAAATCTACTCAAAAGGAATCTAAGCACTGAATGCTATTTAGTTGAGAATAAAACAAGATTTACTGAAAACCACAAGCATACATATATATGCACACACAACTATCTACCTTTTTTTTTTTTTTTGAGATAGGATCTAGCTACAGTATAGGCTGGCCTGGAACTCACTAGGTAGCTCATGATAGCCTTGAACTCTCAATCCTCCTGCCTCAGCTTTCTGGGATTACAGGTATATGTCATCATGCCCAGTTTAGAATTTTATGTAAAGTACATTTATGTAAAAATTCCATTATCAAATACAAGCTTATTATAGTCATTAGTCTTTTCTGAAAGAGAATTATGTACAAGAAAGAAGTACTTTTAATTTCTGGCACTCTAAAATTTTCTTACTGAGTTCTCATATTCTAACCCTAGCATTTAGATAGATACTAGCTTAATGGTTCTTTGTAGCAAAGACCCTGTGGTTTCTTATTTTATATTAGTGGATTTTACTAGGCTGAACAGTGTCCCTCCAAAATTCATGTCCATCCAGAACCTGGACATGTGACTTTATCTGGAAATAGGGTCTCTGCAGATGCATTTAAGATGAAGTCATACTGGATTAGAGTAGGCCCTAAATCTAGTATGACAGGTGTCCTCATGAGAGGGAAATCTACACAAAGACACAGAAAGAAAACAGGCCAAATGCCAACAGAGGCAGGGATGGAAGTGATGCAGCTACAGGCTAAGGAACGCAAAGAACTGTGGGCAACACCAGAAGCTAGGAAGAGCCAGGGAAGGACTTCTTCTACAGCTGTCAGAGGAAGCATGGGCCTGGTGAAGATGGCCTTGTCCTAGGACACCCTGACTTTCAAGTGTCTAAAAATGTGAGAGGATAAATTGTTTTGTTTTGTTTAAGCCACCCAGTTTGTGGTAATGGGACATGGCAATTCAAGGAAACAATACAGGGACATGGTTTTTAGTTTTTCTTTTTCATAGGACCAAAACACCAAACCATTTCCAAACCCTGAGGTAACACACACACTTACCAAACTGGATGCAAGACGCAGCAAATGAGAGGTTCCTAAGTTGCTGGAGTCCTCATTCCGACTGCCTGCTTTAATAAACAAACCGATTCTTGATGTAGGAGCATAGTTTTCCAGAGATGCAATCACCAAACCATTTGGCAATTTGGTAAACTGCAGTTAAGATACAGATGTGATTAATGTCTCTACATTATCAATGACAATAAGGCATATATAGGCTCCGGGGAGCAAGTCAGTGGAACTAACCTCAAGGTCCTGAGGATGCAGAGTCACTCCTGCAGGGGCAGCTGTGGCTTTAACTTTGGGGGCAACTTTGAGGGAATAAAATCTCTAAACACAGAAAAGACAGTTTATGCATTTCTCAGAAGAACAGTGTTTTATATAAAAAGCATTGCATTTTAGCATTGCCTAGTAACACAGGGCATTCAGAAGGAAGAACAATAACCACCTCCATGGGAGGTTTTTTTTTTGGGGGGGGGGGTACTGCAGGTTGAACCCAGAGCCTTGCGCTAGCATGCTTTGCATGTGTTGTACCACTGAGCTGCACCCCTAACCCATTTTTTTACTTTTTGAGACAGGGTATTGCTAAATTACACAGACTGCCTCTGGTCTCCAGCTTGCAATCCTCCTGCCTCTGCCTGTCGCTGGGATTACAGGCGTGCGCCACTGTGCCTGGTTTCCGTGGGAGTATTTTGCTGAGTAACTTACTATGGGTTTATTAAGCCACCAGTTTACCCAAATGTTTTTTTAATTTGTTTTGTTGTTGTTGTTTGAGACAGGGTCTCACTATGTAGCCTAGGCTGGTCTTGAACTATTGATCCTCCTGCCTCAGCCTCCTGAGTGCTGAGATTATAGACAGGCATGGGTGATCATGCCTGGTACAAGCCTTTTTTTTTTTTTTTTTTTTGCAGTACTTGGGGGTTGAACCCAGGGCTTTGCATATGCTTTGCAAGTGTTCTACACTGGGCTGCACCTGCAGCCCATTTTTTAAGACAAGTCCTCACTAAATTAAGCAGGCTGCCTCTGGCCTTGAACTTGTGAACCTCCTGCCTCAGCCTCCTGAGTCATTGGGATTACAGGCAGGCACTACCATACCCGGCTTCCAAGCCATTCTTAAAATTCTATTTATTTATAATTTATAGAGAATATTAAGTTCCCTATCACTTTTTACTGTATAAAGAATCACCGCATTCTCTTTACCTACAACTATCTTACTAAAGTTTCAACCCCACATGTCTTACAGCTTCTTATTAAGCTATGGGGGCTTATGTGTTGCTGTGATCCTGAAAGCTATGCCACCAGTATTGCAGATACCAGCAGGGCCACTCATGATGGGTAGGTTTCAGTTGAGCTTCCAGACTAAGAAAGACTAGGCAGAAGGACCTGGCACCCCACTGAGGAAACAATTAGCCACTAAAAACCCTATGAATAGTAGAGAAGCACTGTCAAATATAGTGCCAGAAAACGAGGCTGGAAGGCATTCAAGAAACAACTAGGGAAGAGTTGCATCCTCAAAGGAGAGTCAACCTCATGACAGGAATGGAGTAAAACACCTGGGACCTCCTTTTGCTGATGTGGCACAACTCAAAACGAGAAGGAACACAGTAACAGCAACCAACAGGCTCCAATTTATAAAAAAAGAAAAGACTATGTGCACGGCACAGTGGTGGGTAGTGTTTTGTTCTGTTATACATAAGTGGCTGTGAGTCAGACCCAACCCCCAGCACCTAACAACAACAACAAAGTTTCAAGTGGTTCCTTCCAGGTATAAGGCTTGGAATTTTTGTTAAAAAGTGGCGGACTACTGTGTTAACACCCTCTTGCAGATTTTAGCACTACTGCTTCCCTAATCGACTCAACAAGTCTCACTTTTTTAGTCTATTTTCCAGTTGCAATGATCTCATCTCTTTAATTATTTTAGCAACGTTTAAAAGACAAAAGTATGCCAACTTCCTCAGAGACCCTATTTCCATAGTACCTTGCCCCTCTTGTGTGCTGCACAAAACCACACAACCAAGGGTCTTACCTTCTTTGACTAAACATTTTATCAACCTGAGATCAACAGTAGACTCATCCACAGCAAATTCTCAATATATAATACATAGTCACTGGAAGCGTAAGAAGGCCCTATTAAATGTCAGATAATGGATCCAAAATATATTTGCTTTATTCAGTTTTTTTTTTTTTTTGCAAATGATATATAATACCGCAAAAGTTACTGTTTATGTCCAAGCCTCACAAAGTTACTAGTGGAGATATAAGTAAATTTTGGTGCTGCCAAGGTCTAATGAGTATGATGCTGAAGTTTCCTGAGGGCCCCCATGTTACTGTTGTTGTTGAGTGCCATCGAGTAGGTCTGACTCATAATGACCCTATGTATAACAGAATGAAACACTCGGAGTCACTGTGTCATGTCCGGTACTATGTCAGTGCCTCTCTGCTATTAAAAGGGTTTTCAATGGCTGATTGTTTCAGGATTGCGTTAGGAGTGGATTGTCATGTCCTTCTCCCGTTTTTGTGGTGCTAGGGATCAAACCTAGGGCCTCAGAGAGCACAGGGCAGCACTCTACTAACTGGGCTAGATCCCCGCTCTTGAGGGTCCCCATAGGGGTCTACAAGGACTCGACTCTACACTGTTTGGATGGCTGCTTGTTGTACATTCAGCGCTAGCGTTGTACTAACTTGGCTGCTAGTTTTCATTTTCTCTTTTCCCTTGTTGTTAGGTGCCGTTGAGTTAAGTGTCCGACTTATAGCAACCCTCCCTACGTACAAGAGATGAAACAGTACTGTCAGTGCTTCTCTGCTATTCATAGGGTTTTCGGTGGCTGATTGTTTTTTGGGAGTGGGTTGCCAGGTCCTTCTCCCATGCCTACAGCACCTCATGTTTGCAGGCAGTCTCCCATCCAAGTACTAACCAGGCCCAACTGTGCTTAGCTTCCAAGATCTGACGAGATGCCCCAGTGGTAGGCTGTAGGCTTTCCCTTCTTAGGACTGCTTTTTTGTCATAAAATACAATTAGGTCCTGTTAACACTATCAGATTAGTTTGACGGATAGGGTATACGTAGCCCACTTGTGATTTTGGCCTTTGATTTTCCAAAAAGCAAATTTCATAATCTATAGGTAGAACAGTTCAAATATGAATAATCCAGTTATATTAGTAAACAAGAATGTTTTCCATTAATGTGCCTGAATGACATCTCCCCCTTTTTTCCTTTCAGTACTGGGGAGTTGAACCCAGGGCCACCTGCATGCTAGGGAACCACTCTACCACTGAGCCATACTCCCAGCCCTTTTTATTGGGACAGGGTCTTGCTAAGATGTGCAGGCTGCCTCTGCCTCCTAAGCTGATGGAATTATGGGAATGTGCCACAGTGTGTTGCCTGGTACAATGACCTTTTTTTTTTTTTAATTATATGCTTCTCATTTGTTCCTTTCAAGTCAGGAAAGAAACATCTTAGTAATTGTCTGACAATTACTAGATCATTTTGTCTTGACAACACAATATGTATAAATTTATTTTCATGTAGTGCTATAATCAAATACAAATAATTGTTTTTGTCTTGTCGTCGAGCATCGCCTTCCCCAAAGGCTAAGTGGGTTTACGAGGAAAAGCGTAAGCAATGAACTAAAGCGAAGGTAGCGCTGATCACGGCGCCTGGAACTTCATTCATTGTTTGTTTGTACGGAGTCCTGGCGATGTAGCGCGTTCTCTTCTTGATCTCTTGTTAGAGATCAAATTCAAATTTGTCTACTTAGATCCTTTCAACTTATTTCTGAGCTCTTTTTTCTACTGGGAAATGGAATGAAAGAGATTTGGAGGACTTCTGCCAGTCTAATTGGGCTACCCTCAAAGAGTTGTTAATCATTAGTTTGTCTAGGTATGCCAGCAATACATCGATGGCCTAAATTTGTATAATCCACACATCCATTTCACCATAAAGAACAATGAAACACCATTCCTAGGTCTGTTCTTTTGCATCTCCTTCTAGCAGGGCTTCTCAACCCAAGGACTATTGGCTTTTGGGCCAGATAATTCTTTGTTACAGGGGGCTGTTTTGTGCATTGTAGAATGTCTAGCTGCACCCTTGGTATCTAAATGCCAGTAACACTTTCCCAAGCGTTGCTACAAACAAAATTGTCTGCAGACATAACTGTTCACAGGGGGCACGCTATTCCTTGTTTAAATTTTAAAAAGTGTTCCCCTTTCCACCTCTCGATAATCACTGCTCCACAGTGATAACACACTAACGCCTTAAGAATTTTCCCCACGTGCGAGTTATGTTTAATTTGGGCTTGAGGGGGAGCCATTAACTAAGAAGCTTTTAAAGACAGACTTAGAGCCCCTCCTGGCGAACCCTCTAACAAGAGATCAAGAGGAGAACGCGCTACATCGCCAGGACTCCGTACAAACAAACAATGGATGAAGTTCCAGGCGCCGTGATCAGCGCTACCTTCGCATTAGTTCATTGCTTACGCTTTTCCTCGTAAACCCACTTAGCCTTTGGGGAAGGCGATGCTCGACGATGCTCGACGACAAGACGACAAACCAAGCAGCGGTGGCCGCGCCTGGCCCAGGAGGAGGGGCGGGGTGGCGCCGCCTCTCCTCCAGCGTCTCCTGGTGACCTTCAGAGGTCTCTGCAGGGAGTAGCTTCCCCTGCTCCCAGGCCCTCCCCGGGCCGTTGTCCGGTCTCCCGGTCTCCTCGCCCACAGGACGAGCGGAGCCTCCAGCACCGCACGCAGACTGCAGCCCCTGCGGCCCTCAGGGTTAACCTGAAGGGCAGCCCAGAGCGAGGCCTCGGGCCCCAACCGGGCGTCTCCGGCCCGCGCCGCCTCGATGACACCCGGCTCCCCGGCCTCCCTAACCCCGCCGGCCGCGCTCACCGACAGGAACCCGGCTCGGGTGAGCAGCTTCATGGCTCCAGAGCACTCGGACCCACGATCCCGGCCGCCGACGGGAGAGCAAGATGGTGGCTGAGGGCGCGCGTTTCCCGGCTTCCCCCGCGCCGCGCTTTCCCACGCCGGCCGCGGGAGGGAGACGCTCTACGCGCCCAGCGCTCCACTGCTCCCGGGGATGCCTGGGCCTCCAAGTCGCATCATCGCGGGGCAGCAATTTCAGAAGTAAATATACAGGAGGTACTTTAGGTTGCCGCTTCGCGGGGTCTTTTCCTGGCCTGAATGCCACTCTTTAGCCCTAATTACGTCTAACTACGCCCATGAGACCACCCCTGCCGCGTTGGACTCTTCCCACCCGGCTTGTCCAGTGAAACGGCGCCTTTCCCGGGTCTGCGCCCCGCCCCCCGCGCTCCGGCCCCCTCTGCCCACGGCTCCCTTTTCCCTGGAAGCAGGCGGCGTTAGGACCCGGCTTTTCAATGGCTGATTTTCGGGATTACCTAGGGTGGCAGGGTGTGGATTGCCACATCCTTCTCCCAGTTTTTGCTTATGCAGTGCTGGGGATCGAACCCTGGAGCTCAGAGACTGCAGAGACTGTACCAACTGAGCTGAACCCCAGCCCCTGTGATTGGGGGGTCCGAATTGCTCGATGCTTACAACCTTCTGTAACAAGAATTTAAGATCCAGTCATTAAGCACCGCCTACTGCCAACCCAGCTCAGTTGGTAGAGCGCTGCGCTGCAGTCTCTGAGATCCCGAGTTCAATTCCCAGCACCGCAAAAATGGGAGAAGGACCTGGCAATCCACTCCCAAGGCAATCCCGAAAACAGTCAGCCATTGAAAACCCTATGAGGGTCGCTATGAGTCGGATACTGACTCGACGACACCTAACAACAACAACAACTGCCAACCCAATTTCTGTGCCTTCAGGGGGCGTTTCTAACCCCATGCATAACGTAGTTTCCCCAGCTGTGGTAATTAACACTAGTGATGCTCGAGATGCTTTTAAGCTAGTACATAAATGAACCTGTTTCGCTTTAATGATTATATATTGTTTTGATTTTGGCAAATGACCCTAGTAAGGAATTTCCTCTTTAAATTACAAAAGTTATCTTTAAACGTTTAACTCTTGGTATACAGAGATATGATACAAATCATGAATGTTATGTCAGGGAGTGAAATTTGAGAAATACTGCTGTGATCAGGTCACCTGCCTGCATCAGATTCTTAAATGACGTACTCAGGTTTCTCAGGATAAAGTTCAAATTCATTAACGTAGCATACACTGCTCTCTCCAGTACTTTTAACAACTGCCCCCAAGTTAGCTGCACACCTGGAAGTCCAGTCATTGGAACTTCATCCTCCAACAGTTCAAGTTAGGTCGGACTGACACTCGCCCTATATCTGTGTGCATGTGCGCACACCACACACACACACACACACCTGTTTATAATATTCCCTTGGCTTGTAACGCCATCCACACATCAAAATGTAACTGAGACCCAAATATCCTAACGGAGAAAAATTCTGTTCAAAATACAGTAGGATTTGAAATGTAATCCATAATATTAACTTGTTGTTTGTTGTTGTGTGCCATCGAGTCGGTATCCGACTCATAGTGACCTTCCTAGGGTTTTTCAATGGCTGACTGTTTGGGGATTGTCTTGGGAGTGGATTGCCAGGCACTTCTCCCATTTTTGCGGTGCTGGGAATTGAACTCGGGTCTATCAGAGACGGCAGCGCAGCGCTCTACCAACTGAGCTAAATCCCAGACCAACATAGTATTAACTACATAAATCAAAATCCTGTCTGTTGTTTAGGAACATTGCAAAAGTTCCTCTTCAGCTTTAAACTGCAAAGCAGGAGTGCCATCTTGTGGACAGATGTCTCTTCTACATCGTGTCATGCTCTACCCAACTTCATGACTGCGGCTCATATGGAGGATTCTGCCACAACATCAGCACTTTAATGCCAAGAAAATAGAGTCTTCGAAATTGTGACTGCATATAAAATGTTGAAAACCCCAGGAGAGAAAACAAGCAAGAAGACAGCCAGCATACGTGGCAAGACCAGATGAGTGCCTTGCTGGAAAGCTTTGATTGTTAGTTTTACTACTGTGGGGTCCAATGTGACCCCAGGGAGTCCAACTCCCTCATCTGAGCTGGACTTTGGTGTGCGTGTATGCACATGCACATGTTGGGGGTGGGGAAATATAAAAAAAGATGAGGTGATCATGGGGACAGAACATAAGAGCCAGGCATGGTGGCTCTTAAATTGATAAAAGCTTATTTCGATTGTTTTATTTTCAAATCTAACTGCAGAAAACCAGCCAGTCGCATGTAATATGAAAGTCTTGATACTGACTGGTAAGATTAAGATATAAAAGAAGAAGAGGTATGTTCATGAATCTTTCACTATGGCTTTAGCATAAGTCCTATCCCAACAGGAGCATGACCAAAGATAAACTGCTACCTGGCAGTGTTTTGTACTGCCAGGAAAAGGTCCTTCATTATCACCCCTAAGTGTTAAAATTGCAAACTCTAATATATGAGACACCCCCCCTCCCCGCTCAGGACCTACCCCATTTCTTTCTCCCAAAGCCAAAAGGGACTCACTTGTGTCAGAATTACGTGGAGTACTTGTTACAATGCAGATCCTAGGTTCCACACCTCACTGATTCAATCAGAGCCTCTCCAGGGTTTGGAATCCAGGAGCTTGCATTTTAGACAAATGCCCCCAGGGGATTCTACCAGGTAGTATAGTTTGGGAGCAGCTGGTTAGCCTCTGTCCCTCCTGTGGTCAGGACATACCAAGAGTATATGCCTTTTAATTTTTCCCTCTTCACATGCAAAACAAGTATAGAAACAAGACAGAAAACTTGCAGTAATTTTGTTTCAGAATCTACAACCCTTTTGCCTACTTGGAGACTTCTTCCTAGGTTTTGGATTTCCGTTTACTCTTACACTTACCTCCCTGCTCTTTACTACCCCTTGTTGCCTTCCTATGCTTTTGTTGTGAGAATTTCACAGATGTCTGAGCACAGCAATATTCAAGCACCAAGCTGTGACATCTGTTTCTTTCTTTCCCTTCATGCCCTCTGTCCTCCAATACTTTTCTATTTTAAAAATTATTTTTATTTTCATTTCGTTTTTCAACATCTGCATTTGGAAAGTCCCTTAAACTAAGAGCTGGAGGATTGCTTCTGTATCAAGTTTATAATTAATGTTTCTCATTCTGCCTGTATAAACACTTCAGAGCAAGAGCTGGGATTACATGGATTGATATGCCCTCTGGTCTTAAAGCTACTGCAGGGTGACCATACACTTTATTATCCAAACTCTGACAAATTTGAGTAAAGGGGGGAACTGTTAGTAGGTGATCAGAATAAAATAAATTGGGACCACATGACCCAGTAATTCCACTCTTATATGCTCAAGAAAAGTTAAAAGTAAGTCCACACAAAGACTTGCACATGAATGTTCACAGTAGCATTATTCATAATAGCCAAAAGATGAAAAGAAACTGAATACCCATTAACTGGTAAACAGATAAAAAAATGCAATATATCCACATGTTGTTGTTATTATTAGGTGGCGTCAAGTCGGTATCTGACCCATAGCGACCCTATGTACAACAGGCGAAACACTATTGTCAGTGCTTCTCTGCTGTTCATAGGGTTTTCAATGGCAGATTGACTTTTGGGAGTGGGTTGCCGGGTCCTTCTCCCAAGCCTACAGCACCTGGTGTTCCCAGGCGGTCTCCCATCTAAGTACTAACCAGGCCCAACCCTGCTTAGCTTCTGAGATCTGACGGGATTGGATGCCACAGGGCTATGGCTGCAGGCATATCCATATAAGGGAATACTATTCAGCAATAGAGAAGAATAAAGTACTCATACATACTACAGTGTAGATGATCTTTAGAATAATGGACCCAAAGATATACATTATATTAGTTTCTGGAGCCTGTGAATATGTTACAGGGCAAAGGGGACTTTATAGATGTGATTAAGTTAAAAATGTCAGGATAGGGAGATGATCCTGGGGGACCCAATATAATCTCAAGGGTCCTTAGGAGAAGAATAACAGAAGCAGAGGTCAGAGTGATGCAGCCACAAACCAAGGAATGTGGGCAGCCTTGAGAAGCTAGAAAAATAAGAACCAGATTCTCCTTTAAAGCATCCAGAAGGAACACAGCTCTGCTGATACCTCAAGCTCTGTCTCTTTACAGAGGGTGATCTTTTTGCATTGCTGACCTTCAGTACTGTGAGATGACAGCTTTATATTGTTTTAATCCATTAAGTGTGTGGTAATTGATACTATAAAGAGTAGAAGAAAGGAGGGAGGGGACTAGCAAAGGGAAGCGCACATTGTGGAAGGTGAGATGGGGAGGAGAATCAATGTAGAGGGATAAAGGGGGAGAGGATAATTTCAATGTAAACAAGGCAACTTCATGAGTACATGGGAAAAATAAGGGCTCATAACCCAAATATGCATATGAGTATTATGCATACTACATATTAGTGAAAAGTTTCCGTAAACCTTGTAAGTTGATAAAAGTATAACCAAAAATGATGTAATAGTTGCATAATGGAAAAAGCAAATGCTGTCCTGTTCAGTACCCTGCCAACGTTTACCAATAAAGGGGAAAAAAAGTTTGTGGTAATTTGTTAAAGAAGCAACAAGAAACTAGTACAAACCTCATAAACATTATGCCAAGTGAAAGGATCCTGACACAAAACCCATACGTGGTTCCATTCACATGAAATGTCCAGAAAAGGCAAAGTCATAGAGACAGGAAGACTAGCAATTGCCTGGGGTTGGGAGTGGGAACAGGGACTGAACTGTAGATGTATATGAGGGATCTTCTCAGGGTGATGGGCATTAAGTTCTAAACCTGCTGTGGTGATAACAGAACTCAGTGGTTTCTTTCTGTCATCTGTTCTAAAAATTTACTAAGAATCATTGAATTCTATTCTTAATACAGGTGAATTAAATATGTAATCAAATCTCAGTAAAGTTGTTCAACATTGAGGCACCGTAAGTAAAGAACCATGGCTCATCTGGGTCACTGCCTGTTAGGAACTGGGCTGCACAGCAGGAGGTGAGTGGTGGATAAGCAAGTGAAGCTTCATCTATATTTATATCTATTCTCTATCACTTCAATTATCGAATTGTCTTTATCATTTTAAATTTATTTTTACTTTTATTTTTATTTACTTATTTTTGCAGTACTGGGGGTTGAACCAGGGCCTCACGCTTGTATGCTTTTTGCAAGTGCTGTACAACTGAGCTGTACCTCTAGCCCATCTTTTTTTTTTTTTTCTTTTTGAGACAGTGTTTCGCTAAATTATCCAGACTGCCTCTGGTCTTGAATTTACGATCTTCCTGCCTCTGCTGCCAGAGTCGCTGGGATTACAGGCGTGCACTACTGTGCCTGGCTTGTTTATATTTTTCTATCTCTGTTTGGGAAAGCCCTCAGGAATACTTGCTCCAGTGTGGTCTGACAAATGGAATAATCTTCTAAGCCATATTCACCTTTGATTGACTCCAAGATACAAAATACCTTTGAGGCAGCAGAAGAAAGCACTGTTATCAAAGACCCTTAGAGGAATGGATGGGGGAAATACTGTTAGTGGGAAGAAGGCAGTTCAGTTTATCCTTCCTCACATGGCCATGGAGACTCCCAACCATTAAATCCCAATTAGACAAGAATTACTTTGCTCATCTATCATCCATTAATGTCAGTTCCCAAGATTCCATCTATGTCCTCAAATTACATGATTCATCTATGTCCTCAAACTACAAGTAACTCCTAATTGTTGTTGTTGTTAGGTGCCGTCCAGTCAAGGTCCGACTCATAGCGTCCCTAGGTACAACAGGCAAAACACTATTGCCAGTGCTTCTCTGTTATTCATAGCGTTTTCAATGGCAGATTGTTTTTTGTGTAGAGGGTTGCCGGTCCTTCTCCCAAACTCTTAATAGGTTGACATAATTTAAGGAAAAGACATCTTATGAAGTTACCGTGGTGAGGGAAGAGAAGAAATTATATTGCCTTTACAAATATCTAAGAAAGGGTAGAATAGATTCCAAGCTTAGAATGGGTTCCTGATGGAACTAGATTTGACTGAAATCTCTTAGGTGCCTGAGTCCACCCACTCTGAAGTCAGACACCGCGTGTGGTTTTAGGAGGGCCTGCTACCACACTCACCTCTCCCTAGGTAAAGTTCTTGCTGGGTATGTGGTAATGGACCATGATTTCACACTCACATGAAAAGGGGCTGTTTGAGAAATAGAAAGAGACACTTTTTGAGAGGGATAGGGTTAGAACAAGAGACATTTCCTGGCTCATATATTTTTAAAACCAAAGCAAAGCCTAGAATCAAATCAAAAGAAAGAGCAAATCAAAAACTCCTAATATTGCTTGCAAATTTATCTTTTTAATCCTGTTTGACTTTGCTAATTACATCCCTATTTTCTGTGTTCCATAAAAATGTATAGAGGTGGCAAAAGGAAAACGGTGTCCCTATATTTGTAACGCCTGCAGCCATAACCCTGTGGCATCCAATCCTATTAGATCTTGGAAGCTAAGCAGGGTTGGGCCTGGTTAGTCCTTGGATGGGAGACCCCCTGGGAACACCAGGTGCTGTAGGCTTGGGAGATGGACCCAGCAACCCACTCCCAAAAATCAATCCGCAATTGAAAACCCTATGAACAGCAGAGAAGCACTGACAATAGTGTTTCGCCGGTTGTACGTAGGGTTGCTATGAGTCGGATACCAACTTGACGGCACCTAACAATAACAACAACAATATTTGTAATAAGGAAAAATATTAAGGCAAAAGGTGCTTCTCTCACTTATTCTTGACTGTGTTTTTTTCACCTGCAGTTATGATTTTGGTCTGCTTTTATTATAATTCAAAGAGAAATCTTTGTTTTGCACTAAAACCAGTAGGTAGCATTGTAGTTAAGAATCACTGTGTTCCACCCTTGTGGACTCTGGGTGGGAATGAAAAGTGGTGCAGCAAGCAGGGAAAACAGGATGGAGGCTTCTCAAAACATTATAATTAGGATTTAGCAAGTCTACTTCTGGGCATGTAGCCAAAAGAAGGGTTGAAATAATTTAAGGCTAATACATATTGTATAACATTACTGTGTTGAAAGCTGGGTGTGGTGGTGCACACCTGTAATCCCAGCACTTGGGAGGCTGAGGCAGGAAGATTGATATAAACTCAATGCCAGTCTGGTCTACACATTAAGACTCTCCCATAAAAACAAAACAAAACAAAACAACAAACCACCAAAAATAAAAAGTAAAAAACCTAAAATTACTGTGTTGAGAGTTGGGGAGAAACTATATTGGCTTTACAAAGTATCTAAGAAAGAGAAATACAGATTCCAGACCTAGAATGGGTTCCTAGTGGAATTAGGTTTGGCTGAAATCTGTCAGGTGCCTGAATTTGAATACTCAACATTACCCACGAATTGTGAAGGCAAATAATAATTCTATTTTGGGGTATTTAGCAGGATCTTGAAAAGATATTTACACATCTGTGTTGACAGTAGTGTTATTTACATTATCTGAGAGAATGAATAACCAAAAACGTAAATACATGTAATGTATTCAGCTCAAAAAAGGAAAGAAATTCTAACACATGCTACAAGACAGACGAACCTTGAGGACATTATGTTAGGTGAAATAAATCTATTACAAGATGATAAATCCTGAATGATTCCATTTGTATGAGGTATCCAGAGCAGTCAGAATCATAGAAAGAGAAAATAGAATATAGTGATAGCCAGGTGGTAGGGGGAAGAAGTGGGGAGTTAATAGGCATAGGGTTTCAGTTGTTCAAGGTGAAAAAGTTCTAGAAATTGGTTGCACAGTGTGAATACATTTAACACTACACAACTGTATACTTAGGGTTAAGACTGGAAATTTTATATCATATTTTTTACCACAATAAAATAGCATAATTCCGTTTCTAATACAATATTTTTATCCTATACAATAAATGTCAAAGCTGAGCCTAAAACGTCACTGGGCTCTTCAGATTTTAGAAGAAAAATATCAGGAATTCATTTCTCATTGGAAATAAGGACATAACTCACAGTTTTGACTAACAAGGGTGATAATTCCAGGGGTTCCAATGGCACCATTGCATGTTGAGATTAGTTGTATTTGAAAAATTGTTGAGCAAAAATACTCGATCCCTTTACACAGAGAAACAGCTTGAGAGAGTGGTCAGTCTTTACTACCTGATTCATATTTGGATTTTATAAGAACATGGTACCCTCACTGAATGGGAAACTAGAGGAAAACGCAGAGGCCTCTCTTTTCTCTCTTTGCATGTGTGTGCACACCCACACACAGACACACACCCACACACACAGACACCCCCCCCCCACACACACACACACAAACAAGGCAATGTAATGGACAGGGGCTTTTCTTTTCGAAGACAGAGGATACGAATGGAGAGTGTTAAGCCAGCAGCATGAAGTGACTAAAGGCAGAACAAGCTGTTTTGAAAAGGTTTTTTGACTCTAATTATGAAAGGGTGGAAGCACAGAGGAATTCTCATTACTTGCCAGGAGATTTTAGAGCTACATAAAGAGAGATGGTTTTATCGTGAGTGAGAACAATGAAAGGTTATTGAGAATCATTCCACAATGGATATTGAAATTAGAGTTTAGAGAACTGAATGAAATGTAATTGTCCTATTGAAATTATTAATAAAATATTAACTATTATGAACTAATAATATTGTACCTTTTTTTTTTTGCCTATAGATCTACCTGACAAATAGTAGTGTCTGAAGATAGTTTGTTAATGAAAATGAAATCAGTCATCTGGAAATGGTCCCATTCTAAATGCCCAGCTGAGGTCCCACTACCTCAGTGAAGCCCTCCGTGATGCTTTAGTCCCCGTTTCTCCTCAAATTTCCATACCACTGCAGTCTATGTCACACGATTAAGCACATTGTCCTATACCTAAGCCATGTCTACATTGTCCTACATCCAAATTGTTTTGGGATGAAGACTTTAAAACATTCCTGGGGGTTGAACCCAGGGCCTTACGCTTGCATGCTTTGCAAGTGCTGTATCACTGAGCTGTACCCCCAGCCCATTTTTTACTTTTTTCATGCTGAATTACGCAGACTGCCTCTGGTCTCGAACTTGCAATCCTCTTGGCTCCGCTTCCTGAGTCGCTGGGATTACAGGCGTGCACCACTGCACCCGGCTCTTATGTCTTAGATAGGCACCATACTTCTTATGTCTTAGATAGGCATCACAGTGATGTGCGTGGCTTATAACATAATTGAGCTAGGAAACCGCTCCATGGGACAAACTGGTTTCAGCTGGGTACTGCAGACCAAAGAGGGAAACAAGGCTGGGCCTAGACTTGGAAGGAGGAAGTGTGAGAGACAGGCGGAAGAGGCTTCAGTGTGAAGAGCCTGTGCACGATGACAAATGTACAGACGGAAGCTTTCCCTCTGGCTGCTCACCATTGCCCCATTCGACATCTCAGGCTAGGCTTAACGGCAGCCCTGTACGTAGCAAAAATGATCCTCAGTGGAGAGGATACTGACAGTTCCACCACAATTGAACATTTTTTGGAAGAGGACAGGATTTTTTTTTTTAATAACTGAATTTCATTATAAGGGAGCCAAATAGGAGCCAGGCATCTTAACTCTTTCTTTTTCTCTTTTTTTTTTTTTTTTCTTTTTGGTGACCTAATATGATTGACAGGCTGGGATTTAGCTCAGTGGGTAGAGCACTGCGCTGCAGTCTGTGAGGCCCCAAGTTCAATTCCCAGCACTGCAAAAATGGGAGAAGGGCCTGGCAATCCACTCCCAAGGCAATCCCGAAACAGTCAGCCATTGAAAACCGTATGAGGGTCGCTATGAGTCGGATACCGACTCGACAGCACCTAACAACAACAACAACAACAATATGATTGACAAGGGCTGGGATTTAGCTCAGTTGGTAGAGCGCTGCTCTGCAGTCTCTGAGGTCCCGAGTTGGATTCCCAGCACTACAAAAATGGGAGAAGGATGTGGCAACCCACTCCCAAGGCAATCCGGAAACAATCTGCCATTGAAAACCCTACGAGGGTCCCTATGAGTCGGACATGACTCAATGGCACCTAACAACAACAACAACAATATGATTGACAAGGGCTGGGATTTAGCTCAGTTGGTAGAGCGCTGCTCTGCAGTCTCTGAGGTCCCGAGTTGGATTCCCAGCACTACAAAAATGGGAGAAGGATGTGGCAACCCACTCCCAAGGCAATCCGGAAACAATCTGCCATTGAAAACCCTACGAGGGTCCCTATGAGTCGGACACGACTCAATGGCACCTAACAACAACAACAACAACATGATTGACAAAGCCCCTAAGTATAAGAATAAAAGTGTCCAGGAATTTCCATACTGGATCAGGCTCTACTTTTGTTTCTACAAAGGTAAAGGCAAGGGTACGGTCCCTGACTCACTGCAGTGTACAGGTGAGAAAGATGACCAATTAACTAGCAATTACATAAAGCATAAAATTTATCTAGGGTAAGTACGGGAAAAGAGTATCTCTAGTCTTTAATTCTGAAGCCAAACTGATCTTTATGAATGCGATCTAATTATGTCATCCATGTTCTTGTTTCCAGCAAAAATTTATTGAATACCTGAATATGACAGGCCCTGTGCTGATCATGGTGACACAATTAACCATGTTGTTGTTAGGTACCATTGAGTCAGGTCTGACTCATAGCGACCCTTGTGTACAACAGAACAAAATACTATCTGACACTGTGCCATGCCCCACACTATGTCAGTGCTTCTCTGCTATTCATAGGTTTTCCATGGCTGATTGTTTCAGGAGTAGATTGCTGGGTCTTCTCCCAAGCCTACAGCAGCCAGTATTCCCAGGCAGTCTCCCATTCAAGGACTAATCAGGCCCTGCTTAGCTTCTAAGATCAGACGAGATTGGACACCAGGGTGTTACGGCTGCAGACTGTGATTAACAATGTTCTTTGTTGTTAGATGCCATCGAGTTGGGTCTGACTCATAGTGACCCTGTGCACAACAGGTGAAACACTATTGTCAGTGCTTCTCTGCTCTTCATAGGGTTTTCAATGGCAGATTTGGGAGTGGGTTGCCCCATCCTTTGCCCCAATGATTAACCACAGGGGACAGAAATTAAACATGTAATTATAAGTTCAATGAGTATTAGAAAGAATGCTACGCAAGCATGTGACAGAGTTGTGGTGGGAGAGAAGTATGGGTAACAGAACAGACTTCTACAGGGAAGTGGCTACATTTAAGTTAGGTAGGAGGGTTGTGGGGCTGGGATTTAGCTCAGTTGGTAGAGCGCTGCGCTGCAGTCTCTGAGGACCGGAGTTCAATTCCCAGCACCGCAAAAAATGGGAGAAGGACCTGGCAATCCACTCCCAAGGCAATCCCGAAATAGTCAGCCATTGAAAACCCTATGAGGGTCGCTATGAGTTGGATACCGACTCTACGGCACCTAACAACAACAAAGGAGGGTTGTGAGTGTGTGTGTGTTTGTGTGTGTGTAAGAGAGAACAAGCGTGAGGCGGGGGAGGGAGTGAGAGCGAGCAGAGAGAGGGATGAATGGCGGTGAGGCAGAGAGGAAGGACTTTCCATTGCTGTTAGGATAAAGTCTGAACTCCCCTTTGCCACTCAATTATGTTATAAGCCATGCACGGCACTCTGATGCCTATCTAAGACGTAAGAAGTATGGAGTAGAGCCAGCGCAGTGGCCCACACCTGTAATCCCAGTGACTCAGGAGGCGGAGCCAGGAGGATTGCAGGTTCGAGACCAGAGGCAGTCTGCATAATTCAGTGTGAAAAAAGTGAAAAATGGGCTGGGGGCGCAGCTTAGTGGTACACCCTTGTCTACCTCTCCACTCTGGCTTGAGCGCCCAGAATAGATGGAGGGTAGGGCAAAGCTAAGTCCAGGGAGACAGTCCGCAGATGGCTTCAGTAGTGGAGAGAGACCCTAGTTTTCCTAAACTTGGGTGACAGTTACCACATATGTGTCTACATAACATCTGGAAGCTCCCAAGAAACCAGGCGGACTTATTTTACTTTGCTCCCCGTTTAAACACCAGCATAAACTTATTTGGCTGAGAAGCAACAGTGCTCGGCTGCCTGATTCAGGCCCATAGCTCTCCCCTGGTCACAGGGGATATAAAGTCCTTTAGCCACCCAATGCGTCAAGCCAGAGCAAATCCAAAATTGGGAACCACGTTGCCATTTGCCCAGACAGAAGGTACGGTCATGTCAATATATAGGTTGGCTCTGTTTGATCAATAGGGGTCTGTCCTTTAGGTAGGGAGGACATCTGCAGTGCGTAGGCACTTATTTGTTGGTTTTATGTGTAGTTATGTGCCAAATGCTAACTGAGAAATGCGGTCTACTGCTCCAGTTAGCCTTCCTTGAGCATAACTTGGCCAAGAGGCAGGGAGAAATCGTAAAAACTGAAATCAATAATTAGTGCGAAGATAATTGTTTTGGGTTAATAAGAATTATCCTGTAAAATGTAGCTTGGTTAGAGTCACAAGGAGAAGAAAGCACCTTAGGTGTTTAATGACAAAGAGGGGGTTGCCGAGGGTCTCTTATGTCTGCATAACTGAGAGGGAAAGCTTGGGAGCACTGTGTCCAACAGAAGCTTCATGGGAGGGTTCATGAGCTTCACTACATGGAAAGTTTGTTTCCATGTTTGTTTTTGGGTTTTGCACTTCTGCCTGCTTATTCTTGGTTTTGGTCAGGAGAGTGTATCCATTTCCATGCTTGCTCTTGAGATACTGTAGACTGCCTAGGCACTTGAACTTCCCATCTACCATAATGACCAATTTTGAACACACAGCCTCATATATATATATATATATATATATATATATATATATATATATATATTATTTTTATTTTTATTTTTATTTTTTTTTTATACTGGGGGTTGAACCCAGGGCCTCATGCTTGCATGCTTTGCAAGTGCTGGACCACTGAGCTCCTCCCTCAGCCCATTTTTTAACTCTTTGAAACAGGTTCTCGCTAAGTTACACAGACTGCCTCTGGTCTTGAACTTGAGATCCTCCTGCCTCTACCTCCCAAACCACCAGGATTACAGGCATGCGCCACCATGCCCAGCTTCATATTCTTTAATACTGGGGTGGGGGCAAGAAGCCAGAAAGAAATAGGGCTGAAGAAGTCCACCATGGAAGAGTAAAGAGACTCAGGAAAGTCTCAGCTATTACTGGTATTTACAACTCATGTAAGTGAGGTATTGGGAACACAGTCAGTTGTAGAGAAATTAAAAATAGGAACCAAGTGGCACGGACTTAAACCTATAATAAAGAGTCAGCCTTAACCTCTTTCTACTTTTCCACTTTTGGATAGAGTGTTCTAGGGATCTCTAAGGACCCTAGGATATTTCCTCCGACAAGAGTCATTGACTGTAATTCCTTCAGGGAAGTTAACAGACCCTGGCAAGGTCGTTACTGACCTCTGTCCTTAGACTCAACAAAGTTTCCATGGTACTGAGTGTAAATCCCCACTACCCCATCCTTCAATCAAGACAGGGGCCGAACTTATGGAAAGGTTAGGACCATGGTCTTTCTGAACTCATGGCTCCATGAGATGGTGTCCCAAAGGAAGCTTCAGGCCACGGGATCCAGGACAGAAGATGGCTTTTCCTGGAAAGTGATGTCGGGCCTTCCTAGCAGGGCAATATCTGTACTTAGCTTACACTTTGTGCCTTTACTCCATGGGGAAAGGTTTAAGGAGAGAAGGAAGCAAAGATGAGAAGAGGTTACAGATGGTGGTATTTCCTACATACATTCAACATGCTAAGAAGCATAATAAATACCATGACACGTGCCCTACACATGTGTGCACACACATGCAGACATATGGGCAAATATGTACATATTTAAAATGATTAGCTGTAATGTGTAAATATACATACATATATAAAACATATTTAACGTATATAGAAGCAAACACATGTCTCCATTGTTGGCAAATGACTAGAGTCCTGGAAGCATCTTAATGTGTTACTCCTTTTATCCATTCTGCATGAGAACTTGAGTTTCAGTTAACTCTCTAGGTATGTTTTCTTGGTAGAAGAAAGAGTATTAAACTCTTGGTAGACAAGAGAATTAAACATAGAGTATTAACTTTGCTACCTCCAGCCGTACCACTGTGGTGACTGATCCCATCAGATCCCGGAAGCTAAGCAGGGTCGGGCCTGGGAACACCAGGTGCTGTAGGCTTGGGAGAAGGACCCAGCAACCCACTCCCAAAAATCAATCCATCATTGAAAATGCTATGAATAGCAGAGAAGCGCTGACAATAGTGTTTCATCTGTTTTGTACATAGGGTCACTATGGGTCAGATATTGACTCAACAGCACCTAACAACAACAACAACAACAATAACAATGTACTGGTTGATCCAGACAGAGGGTCATTATTGGGTGCTACATCTTCTAGATGAAAATTATAATTGAAAAATGTGACTGACACCATCTCAATCAAGCGAATAAATTTAACATCATTAATCGGTATATTAGCTCAGCAAACCTTACAACAAAACTATGACATGCTGTTGTTGTTGCTAGGGTCTATCGAGTTGGACATAAGTCACATTATTATCCACATGTATAAATAAGGGAAGTGAGGCTACAAATGAAGGAGAGATTATTAAGGCCTAAAAATGAGTGAGAATACACAGCATGGAATTTACTATATAAGAAGGTTGAATATATATAACACAGGAAAGCAGTGAGATATAAGGTTGAAGGGAGAGGTGAAAAATGTGGTTGTTATAAATGAGAAGATGCTATTTCCATTTGGAAAGAAGAGTAATTGGTGAATAAGACAGAATTTGTTCATTCATTTAACTGATATTAACTGAGCACTTAATATGTGCCTGACAGCTCTGGGCTTTAGGGAGAAAGCAATGAACAACAGAGGCAAGAATCTCTATCTTCTAGAGTTTACATCTTAGGAACAGGAGAATAATAAATTCAAGTGTCGTTAGGATGAGTTTTCAAGATATCATTGGATATCTGGGTGAAGGTAACCTGGATACAGTTGGTGGAGTTAAACCTCAAAAGTGATGCTTAGGCTAGAGATAGGCTTTGGGTACCTTCAGTGGATCCATGGTGACTGGGTTGATGGACAGGAATGAGGTGACCCATGAATGGCATATAGTACCTGGAGAACAGCAAGCAGTTGATGAAGCCCCTGGAAACACCAATATCTAAGAATAAGAAGAGTTTGGAAAAGAGATAAGGTAGGAACAGCTAGATGGATATGAAGACATAAAGACTAGAATGAAATCATGGTTATGAAGGAAAGAGATTTGCAAAAAATGTTGATGAATAGTGTCAAACATTGCTAAGAGATCGCGATGTATAATAAATAACTGAATTTAGAACAGAGAAGGCCCTTATTATTATGGAAAAAAAGCAGTTTCAGGTGATCAGTAGGGCCAGAAAGCCAACACACTGCATAGAGAAATGACTAGAAGAAAAGTCAACTAAACTTCACTTTTCTGTTAAGGATGAATGCAAAGAGAAATACAGGCAAGAGATCAGGTAGGGTGAAGGGTCAGCTTTTAAAATATAGGAACAATGTCAGCACGTTTATGTGTCCGTGGGAAAGGATCAGTGAAGTTTAAAGAGAAAAGAGATCTTAAAATGTGTGGGGGTACTGTGGCACGTGTCTATAATCCCAGAAACAGTGAGGCTGAGGCTGGAGTATGGCAAGTTAGAGGCCAGAGGCAGCCTGGGCAAGGTGGTGAGATCTTGTCTCAAATAAAAAAAAAAAGTGGGGGAGGCTACAGTGAAGCTCAGTGGTAGAGAACTTATCTAGCATGTGCAAGACCCTGGGTTAAACCCCCCAGTACTGGAAAAAATATAAAACAAAGGAGGCATCTGTGAAGACAAATGGTGCGATCCAGAATACCTTGAATATAACTCTTCTCCTGACCCTGGGAGATAGGATGTGTGTCAGCCTGTGGCTGTCCCACTTTCTCCTTCTCTGCAGCTGCATGCTGCAGCTGTGTCAGACCCTGGGTTTGTGGCAGGTGATCCCCAGGATCCCTCCCAGATGATTATTTGTTTTCAGGTTCTGGAGTAGCTCAATCTCACACAATAGGTTCCCTCTCAAGATGGCACCTGGTTGTAACCCTCTTAGATTCAGAGCGTGGCAAAGTGAATCTCTTCTCCAATGACCCTGCCATCAGGGACAGCCACTGTCTCACCAGCTCCCCTGAATGGACCCAAAGACTGCAAGGACTGTGGGCTTGTGTGGGGCTTCCAGCCTACCCAGCAGGGCTTTCTGGCTTACCTTGTTGGGTGATTGCTCTGGTTCCCCTCACCCATGGGAAGCCACGGCTGGAGATACGTCCTGCTCACTCCCTCTCACTGATCAGCTCCGTTCTGCACTCTGACACTACGCTTTAATCTCCTTTGCGATTTCTGTTCTCTTCCAGTCTTTCTCTCTTTGGAACAGAGTTCACACCTTCCTACTCTGACACCTTGGTTTTATGTACAGCATCATGCAGAGGCTGCCCCCAATCCACCATCTTACACCCAGTGCCCTTTTTATTTCGTACTTGGAGACCAGGTCCTGCTAGGTTTCACAGGCCACCTCTAGCCTCAAACTCATGATCCTCCTGCCTCAGTCTCCCAGATCACTGGGATCACAGGCTTGTACCATGGCGCCCAGACAAACTACAAGTTTGATAGTCATCACCCAGCTACCCACCCCACATGTGGTGCAGCAATTTCTACTCAGGAACAAGTTCTGACCAATAAATTGTGAGCTGGAATGACGTCCCTCATTCCAGGCTGGAGTATATATCCAGCTGCTCTCTCTTCCACACTCACTGGCAATCCTTCAAGTGATAGTTATCCTATCCTCCAGATGCCTGCAGCCATAGCCCTGTGGCATCCCATGCCATCAGATCTCAGAAGCTAAGCAGGGTTGGGCCTGGTTAGTACTTGGATGGGAGACTGCCTGGGAACACCAGATCCTGTAGGCTTGGGAGAAGAATCCAGAAGCCCACTCCCAAAACTCAATCTGCCATTGAAAACCCTATGAACAGCAGAGAAGCACTGACAATAGTGTTTCACCTGTTGTAAGTAGGGTCGCTATGAATTGGATACCGACTGGATGGAACCTAACACATCATCCTCCAGATCACAGAAGGCCTTTCAGCTAACCTATGGGATATGTGGGGCTGGGATTTAGCTCAGTTGGTAAAGCACTGTGCTGAAGTTTCTGAGGTCCCGAGTTCAATTCCCAGCACCGCAAAAATGGGAGAAGGACCTGGCAATCCACTCCCAAGGCAATCCTGAAACAGTCAGCCATTGAAAACCCCATGAGGGTCACTATGAGTTGGATACCGACTCGATGGCACCAAACAACAACAACAACAACAATATGGGATATGTAGTGACAGCAAGAAATAAACTTGTGCTGTGTTATGGACTTGGAAGATTATTTATTTTGCATTAAAGCATAGTTTATCCTGATTGATACTATCAGGCCTCAGATGCCACATGTGAGCAAAGCAAGAGCAAAAGGCAGGTCCCCAAAGAATAGCCTACAGCAATCACTTGCTGTGGGAGAATTATATTAATTGAATTAACACATGCTTTTTGAGAAAGAGACTATGTGCCAAGAGTTACACAAGGTGCCAAAGATAGAATTCCAAACAGAAGAGACAAAAATCCTCTCTTTCACGTAGTTTGTATTCCTGTGGAGTGAGGAAATGTAATGACACAGCTCTAAAAATAATCATTGTGCCAGTTTCCACCCTGTCCGTTTCTCATGACCAAAGCATTGACCTGAATAAATTAGAAATGTGGCAACCCAACAACTTCTGTCAGGGACATGTGGGGTAAAGCCTGAAGCAATAAATGTGGTAATCCAATCTGTACCACCTGGGGCCCTGAAGTGCAGGTCATTAATTTGCCTTAAACTCTTAAATACTGGGTTTTAATTTCCATTTATAGGAAATGACAGGTCTTTCTTCTTCTGGCTGCACCTGGTGTCCTGCCCAGTGGCCTAGAGGGAGAAGTGGAGTTTGTGTTTTGATCAGTTAATCTGGCATCTAACAGTCCCCTTGAGCCCTTGCAAATCTCTGAAGATAGGAGTACTGTCTGGGAGCAGGCTCTCCCTAGTGCAATGGTCCACTCAGGCCAGAGGCCCAGGAGGCACAGCGTGAAGTCAATGGTAACACTCTCCTTGTCTCTCACGGTTTTGTCTGCCTAGAAAATACAACTCATAGTCAACTTCTGTCTAATTATGTGCCATCAAAAGACAGGGAGTGACAACCCCGGCCCACTCCCCTTGTTCCAGCAACTGTGAGCACTGGTGTATCTGTGCCTTGTGTATTTCTAGAACCCTGCAGAGTCTGGTCTAAAGTATGCTGCTTAGGGAATATCTGAGGAGTAAATGTACCCTAAATAATCACAAGCCTGCAGCTGTAGCCCTGTGGCATCTGATCCCATCAGATCTCAGAAGCTAAGCAGGGTCAGGCCTGGTTAGTCCTTGGATGGGAGACCGCCTGGGAACACAAGGTGCTATAGGCTTGGGAGACAGACCTGGCAACCCACTCCCAAAAATCAATCCACCATTGAAAACCCTATGAACAGCAGAGAAGCACTGACAGTAGTGTTTCCCCTGTTGTATGTAGGGTTGGTATGAGTTGGATACCGACCGGATGGCACCTAACAACAACAATGATCCTGATTAACATGAATTGGGAGGCCCGTTCAATGTACTCTCCTCACGGCTTCTTTCTAATATCGTGCACTGTGGGCTATATGGCCAGTTCTTACATTAGAAGGCCAAGCCTAGTTAGTCATGCTTATATTAGAGAAGCATCCTAGCAAATGACACATGACTGATTGTCAAAGCCCATTTCTCACTGAAAGAAACCAGGACCCCTCAGAGAAATGGCTGATTTAAGAACTGGGACAGGAAATGTACAAGATAACCTGGACATCATATTGCGCCAGAAAATAAGGAATCTTTCAAAGGCCATTGGGTCACATCTAAAGGTCACAGAAGCCAGCCTGAAAGGACTCCCAGGAGTCACTTTGGACAATGTGAGCATTTTAGAAAATGACTACACCAGATTGAAAAACTGTGTGTGCGTGCGTGTGTGCATGCATGTGTGTGTCCTGAATTTGATATAAGATCCTGAGGATGATTCAACATTCTCAGGCTCTAGTCTCTCTCTCTCTCTCTCACACACACACACACACTCTCTCTCTCTCTCTCACACACACACACACACACTCTCTCTCTCTCTCTCTCTCTCATACACACACCCCCCCCACAGGTATGTATGTATATATATATATATATATATATATATATATATATATATATATATATAGTAACTTTAGTTCCACCTTTGCCACCTATGTATATCTAAACATATACAATCACATAATTACCAACTCATTATGCTGAAAATTGATGATGATAGTAAAGCGAAAGAATCAAGCTTTATAATAAGACTTGGCCCTACGTGATTTACTTAACCTCTCCGAATCTGCTTCCTTATTTACAAAATAATAGTATTACTAATGCCTGCTTGAAGGGATTTTTGACAGGATTAGATGAAATGATAGCAAATGGGGTTCCAGGAAGTGACAAAGTACTATATGCATGTGAGGGATAGCTGCTATTACTATGTAGATGCTGTCCAAGCGAAACAGATCTCTGAGGATGTGAACCCCTAGCTCCTGAAAGAATGTGATTTTAAAACTCTGAGCAGCAATCCAACCTTCTCAGGCTCTGGCCAAGTTGTTTAGTTACACAAGGAGTTACATGGCGATTATTCTGACATGATTTACCATCTTCCCCTTGAAAACTATGATGGGTTATAGTTGCTGTAGTTTCACCTTCACTGGAGAGGAGTCTGCTCCCTGAAGTCCCAGCTAATGATCGAAGCTCTGTGTACATATGATCCCTGGGGTCCCTTGCATAGTAAGTCCTTGATGTTTATCATCCCTGGAAGAAATCTTGGTCCTTCCAAAAGAACCATTAGAGGACGAATCACGACCCAAAGGCAACTTATTACCTTGCTTTCTTTGTTAAAGTAAGAGATTCCCATAGGACCCCTGTATAACCACCAAGAAAACACAGACTATGTACTGCCTTTATAGGAGGAAGGATCTAGCTTTTATAATCCAGAGGAATCACTCAATGAATTGAGAGAGGCTGAAAGAACCAAATGGCTGCCAAGTGACCATGGCTGAATGACCTCAAACCCTAAATACTGGATCAAAGTGCGGAGGAGAGAAGATATATAAGGAAATGAATTTAGGAGCAAATTGTCCAGGAATTAGTTAGTCTTCTTTCATGACATTTCTGATAGAGAAAATTGGGCACTACCAGCATTTACTCTGTGATGCAGATACCTCACATTTGTTTGTCTGTCCACAACAACTTCTTGAAATAGCTTGTGCTCTTGACTATATGACCACCATGGTGGCTTCTATACTATTTCTTGATTCCCAACCCTCATTCTGTTGACTGATCCTTTGGGTAGCACTTAATACAATTCAAAGCCCTTCTCCAGAATTTCTCAAATTATAGATTACACGGTCAATCTCTTTAGTGCTAGGAATCTTAAGATGAAAAATATAAGAACTTGTTTTCCATCATATAAAGAAAGCTAGTGTTTTTGTTTGTTTTATTTTGTTTTACAGTACTTGGGGGTTGGACCCAGACCTCTACCACTGGGCTGTACCCTCAGACCATTTTTTTAAAATCTTGAGATAGGGTCTCGCTAAATTACACAAGCTGCTTCTGGACTCAAACCTGTGATTGTCCCAGCTCTGCCTCCTGAGTTGCTGGGATTACAGGTGTGAGCCACTGCACCTGGCTGAGAAAGCCAATCTTCAGGGAAAGAAAATTCAACCAACTCATATGGAGAAACAGAGACACAAAATGACTCCAGATGATGTTTGAGCTTCTGGATTTCCAAAGATCCAGCTGCAACTTGATCTTCCTGGAACTGTTTACTTGTTGAATCATTGATTGATAACAGAATAAATGTATACTTTATTCTGTTTTTCCTCAGAAATATCTTAAAGACTGTATAGAATGGTATTTGGAGACACTGACTAAGGCTCTTTGGAGTTCCAAAATGTGCCCTTGAAACCCTTACCAGTGTCAATGGTCCTGACAACAGGTTTTTGCAGTTGGGCCCTGTGGCACATGCCTATAATCCCAGTGAGTCAGGAGGCTGAGGCAGGAGGATTGTGAGTTTGAGGCAAGATGCAGCCTGCACAAACATGTAAGACCCTGTCTCAAAATGAAAACTAAAAAAGGGTTGGGGGTGCAGCTCAGTGGTAGGACACTTACTTAGCATGTATAAAGCCCTGAGTTCAACCCCCAGTACTGCAAAAAAAAAAAAAAAAAAAAAGTGTTTTTTAAAGCTTCTCAGTTGAAGAGGCAGACATTTTATAACCATCGTGTGTCTTTGTTGTATGGGGGTATGGGGAGAGTGTCCAGAGGCTTGGCTATGAATGAAACCTACAAATTCTGGATAACTCAGCGCTTAGGGTGAGGGAAGATGACGGAAATATGTAAAAATATTTATTCTGTCCCAGAGAAGGTAAAGGTTATTGGTGGACATGATCAAATAAGCTCTAGTGACTTTCTAGGAAGAGACTCAGTGCCCACATAATCCAGTGCCAGACACCCCCTTACACACACACACACACACACACACACACACACACAGAGGGCAGTAAGCCCGACTCAGAGGCCCAATGCCTCACTTTTGGGGTAAACCCCCAAAGACTATGTACCCATATAGATATAATCACCATCCCCCCAATGCCAACGTTTTGTCATGGCCCGGAAGAGCAGACATGAGATACCATTAGCGCTCTAACAAGGCTCAGGAAGGCATCTCAAAATGTTCTAAAAAGGGTTCAGAAGTGGCTGAGAGGGCCTGGAGGCCTGGGGCTGATCTGCAGTCATGGTTATGAGGAGGACAATTTGTCCATGGGGACCACAATGCAGATCATAGAGGGAAGCCCTCAGTGGAAGGAGCAGAGAAGTGCAGGGATTGAAAACCAGCAAGGGCTGCACATCTCAGTGGAAATCACCACAGACAGGTGTCAATAACTACGGGCCAGACTTTGTTCCCTGGTCCCAGGACAGCACATCAGCCTTCTGAAATCTATTTTGTTTCCAGGAAAAGGAAAAACTCCAAAAGTTATCTGAGTTTAAACTTTGAACTGGCCAAACTTCAGTGTTATCCAGATGGAGTCTTTCCAGCAGTGGCTACACCAAGTCTCTGCTCTGAAGCAAAATGGAGATCCAAGAGTGAAACTAACAGTATTGTTACAGAGAAAAAAATTATACTTTCCCCTTATTTCACTATATAACTGTATATGTCATGCCCACTAGAAATAACTTATACATTTTTATTATAAAAATACAGTAATACCTGCTCATGATAGGAAATGTTTAATTATAGAAAACATGAGAAATAAAATGAAACTTGCCCACTCACCTCTCAGAGATACTGTTTCAGGATGATTTCCAAAAAATGATAACATAGGTCAGACATTTACTAGCAGCTGGCACATAGGTGCTCAAGAAAAGCCAGGAGCCTGAAAGATTTCTGTTTATCTCCTCTAGTTGATCAATTGAGTGTTTGATGTCATTCTTTTGGCTGTCCTACTTTGGCAGGCTTGCAAGTTCGATCCAATTGTACCACAATAATTGAACCTGCCAATGTCCTGGGCTATGTGGTAATCATGATGAGAGGCTCTGGAACAGGCCACTTGAGCAGTACGGATTTTAATATCATCTGCTCCAGGAATGAGAATAACCTGCTAAGGTGCCAGGGCTTAGCCTTTGTTGGCACTGAACCTTGAGAGGAGGCTGCTCGACATTCCCTTTCTCTTCTCCCAGCTGTGTCTCACAAGGTGCTGTCCCTTTAATCACAAGTTGTCCAGAGAAACAAAAACTCTCCTCCCAGCGGATTATGACTCTTCCAACTGCACACTAGAGACGTGGGGCCATGATGGCATAGCTACTACCAGAAGAAGAAAAGGAAGAAAGCAATTTTTCTGGCAGATACAGAGCTGAGTCTTGGCAAAGGAGCTGCAGGTCTTTCTGGATTGGTAACACTGTTTGCTGGCAAGGTAGGTGCATGTGGTAACATGGAAGAGCAGTAACAAAGAGACACCACTGCCTTGCCAGAATTGGGTCACTGCAGATCCAAGCCTAGATAACTGTCCCTTTGACAGGAAGATGGATTGTTTTCCAACTTTATGAAGGTTGGTTGGAAGGTAGCAAAAGTGTGGCATAGCATTTCCCTGCATTGGGTATGGTAATGGCAGATGTGGGCTGGAATTCCTGTTGCTTGCTAGATCTATGGCTGTTGATAAATTACTCACCTCTCAGCGCCTCCATTACCTTATGTGTAAAATAATAAATGTATATATGTGAAATAAAATATTTGCTTCCTAGGATTGTTGAGAAAATTAAGATATTACATAAAAGTCCTTAACATGAACAGCCACATATTGCTCAATAACGGTTTTTCACTGTTAAGGTTTTTGTTGCTGTTGTTGTTAGGTGCTGTTGAGTTGGGTCTGACTCATAGTGACATTATGTACAATAGAACGAAAAACTCCCCGACACTGTGCCATACCCAGCACTATTGTTGGTGCTTCTCGGCTATTCATAGGGTTTTCAATGGCTGATTGTTTCAGGAGTGGGCTGCTGGGTCCTTCTCCCAAGATTCCTTTTAACACTTTGGAAATTACCAAGACTTTAGAAACTGCTTTGTTCAACTCTGTCACTTTCAAAGATATTTTCTGGAAATACCATGTATCCTTGAGTCTAATCTTCACTCTTTCAATAGTTTTAGAGGTCTAAAAAAATCACATGCGGACTAAAATCACAAGCTTTTGTAGGAATCCAATCCACACATGATTCTAATCCACATCTGACTTTTAGCCCTCTAAAACTGTTGCAAAGGTGCAGGTTAGATTTGAGAATACATGGTATTTTATTAAACAGGTTTAGATGCAAATTTCTACAAAGATAGTGCTTTGAGTTAAAAGAGTCAGCAACCCTCAGATTTGACACTGAAATCATATGAACTTCTCACAGAATCTCAAGTCAGGAAATGGCTCTGTACCATGCAAAATGGCGGCTCCTCTGAGTTTTATTGTTTCCTTATTGGCCTATCTGTACCAAATCTATTCTGACAATCAAAAGCAGACCATGTTACTGGCAAAAAAAAAAAAAAAAAAAAAAAATTAAATGTTCAACTGAAAAATCCTACTTGATTATATTTGCATATGCAATATCTAGTTCACTCTGCTTATGCACAAAACATGAGAAATACTGAAATGTATATTCGGTTCAGATCTGTTTACAAAATGCAGCCTTAGATTTGTTGGTATGTTAATTTGGTGATTTATTAAGAAATGGAAAGTTTGTTCGTGGCAGTATGAGAAATCAGAATCTATCATGAGATAATATTCATCTTTCAATTTGGTAGAGGAGATGGAGAATAGATTTGTATTAAAATGTATCAGGTATAATTTGCACTACTGTCTTTGGAAAGCAAGAACATTCCAGGTGCCCCAAATCTCAGAAGTCATTCTAGTTTGTGATTAATCTGAGACCAAGAAAAGTTGAAATGAAGGAATCGAAGTCTAGATTGTTTCAGACTGATGGAGCCTGAGGTCAGCCTCCAGAGAAGCAGGATGCGTAGTGACATGGCATTAGAATAGGTAGAAATAAATGTTAGTGGCTCCAATACAATAACCTTTTTTTAAGCATGTAAACCAGCAAAGCCTGCCACCACAAATGGTGCTGAAATGTGATATTTCCACCATATTTCCAGAAAATTGTGTTCTTTTTTGTTGTTTATTTTTTTAATTATAATTATTAACATATTACTTGTACAAATTAATGGGCTTCACTAAGACATTTCCATATGCGATCCTTCTTTCTACTTTGACATTGTTGTTGTTGTTGTTGTTAGGTATCATTGAGTAGGTGTCCGACTCATAGCAACCCTACATACAACAAGTAAAACACTATTGTCAGTGCTTCTCTGCTATTTATAGGGCTTTCAATGGCAGATTGATTTTTGGGAGTGGGTTGCTGGGTCCTTCTCCCAAGCCTACAGTATCCGGTGTTTCCAGGTGGTCTCCCATCCAAGGGCTAACCAGGCCCGACCCTGCTTAGCTTTCGAGATCTGACGGGATCAGTCGCCACAGTGCTATGGCTGAAGGCCTACCTTGACTTGTCCAGACATAACTCTGAGCAGCAAAGAGGGCTTGGCAACAACAATCAGAGGCTGGTACACATTGCACCTTTTTTCCTCTTGGGGGTTGTCACTATGTTGTAGAGCCTTTTCTACCTCATGCAAATCAGCTACATATCACTAAAACGCAGAGGGGTGAGGGCGTTCACCATCCACAAGAAACCTTTATTGAAGAAGGCAGCACACAGGCCACTGGATAGCTGAGGCTGAGTAGCCAAGGTCTGAAATAAGACCTTCGAGGTTCAAACTTTGCTTCTGCCTCCATGAGCTGAAAGACCTTGGCCAAGTTTCTTTACATGAGCTTCAGTGTCTCCATCTGCAAAATGGAAATAATAGGAGCCCCAGCCTCAAAGGTTTTCATGGAGGCAAATGTCAGAAATGCAAAGTGGCTGGCCTATAACAAGAACTGCATAAGCACTGGCTTTTATTGTTATTACCCACGAGTCACGTTCAATGCTAAGATTTAACACTCAGCTTCTAGGCACACCATCTAGGTAGGTTAGGCAGACCAGGCACACGTATAAAAACAATAATTAGTAATACAAGCCAGACAATTGTTATATGAATAGTACAGGTGCAAATTATGGAAATGGAAAGGAAGAAGTAATTACGGAATTAAGAATAAAAGTTAGGTTCCAGATGGGAGTCCAGGAAGGGTGGATGAACTTTACCTGTGTCACAAATCTAGTTTTGAAAGAGTTGGAAACAAAATCCAGATCTCCTGATTCATACAATAAGATTGTTCCATAAAACTGTGCCATAGTAGCTCAAACGAAAATAATCTTTAAAATTGTCATTGTTGTTAGGTGCTGGCGAGTTGGGTCTGACCACAAGAGAAGGAAACACTCCTTGACATGGTGTCATGCCCGGCACTGTGTCAATGCTCCTCTGCTCTTCATGGGGTTTTCCCTGGCTGCTTGTTTCAGGATTGTTTGGGGAGTAGGCTGCCAAGTCCTTCTCCCATGTTTGCATTGCTGGGGAACTAACTCAGGGCTTCAGAGAGCACAGAGCAGCACTCTACCAACTGAGCTAAACCCCAGCCCCAAATCTTTAAAATAGCAGTAGTTAACAACTGAAGACATATAAGCCAGGTGCAGTGGCACATGTCTGTAATCCCAGTGGCTCGGGGGGCAGAGGCAGGAGGATTGCAAGTTCGAGACCAGAGGCAGTCTGTGCAATTTAGCGAGACCCTGTCTCAGAAAAGTCAAAGAAAAAAAAAAATGGGCAGAGGGTGCAGCTCAATGGTCCAGCACTTGCACAGCATGCAGGCACAAGGCCCTGGGTTCAACCCTCAGTACCACTAAGAAAAAAAAAAAAAAAAAAAAATTGAGGACATATATGACAAGCTAGGCATTTTACATGCGTTATCTTATTACATCTTCATAATAACCCTAGGAGGGATCCCTGTTTTACAGATGAGAACCCTGAGGTGCAGGAAGATAAGTAACTTTCCCAGTCTTATAGACACAAAGAATCTGAGTCAGGACTCCAGTGCAGGTTTCCAATCAATTACAACGGAGATTTGAAGGGAAGAGGAGGGCAGGCTAGCCAGAATCAAGGGAAATGACAGGCCACCTCTAAGCGTTGCAAACATACCTTCAAGAAAATGGGCTGCTTTTTCCTGGAAGGCGAAGTTCCAGCAGAGGAGTTAACACATATGACTAGAACAGAGAATGAGGCAGACAGAAGGAGGCCTTGAATGCCAATCCAGGCAGCATATACTGTGTTTGTTTTGTTGGGGAGGAGACAGAGGCAGAAGATGGGAGCTGGAGGATTACACAGCCACAGAGTTTTTCAGACTAAAATGGTCACAGATGGAGTGTCAAGGGGGTGATCAGTGGCAAGGGGACCAGTCAGTGATTAGCAGCAACAGCTCTGAAGGACAGAGTACACTTCAGGAGTTCCCCAGCTCGCCACGATCACACAGCTACAAGGCCACTTCCCAGCCTCTGGCTGCCACTCTCCACCCATCTCTCCCCACAGGCAGTGGTCCTTCCGCATCTCTACCAGTGAACAAAGTCCTTTGGGGATCATGAAGGCTTTTCTCCACTACCAGACATTTCGATTCATCTGGCTCACCAAGCTGTCCAGCCGGCAATTTCATAGAGACCAACAGTTCTGGGCACCTCTGACTCTTAGTGACTTCGAAGCCATAAATCGTTGTGAGAGGTCATTGCCTAAGAACTTCAACTTTGCTGGGGATGTGCTGGACCAGTGGTCCCAAAAGGAGAAGGTATAAGCTCGTAGGCTCTGCTAGACGCTGGGCATTCACTTATTGCTGCTTTCACGCCCTTTTGCTGTGGTTTTCTCATCAATTCCCATGAAGTTTGTTCATCTACTTTGGTTTCCCCTGTTTTCCAATTGCACTTCTCGTTCCCCGGAGATCTTAGACGTTCAACCACGTATGGCTTTCTCCTGGGCAGCCTCCTGGGTCCCTTCCCTCGCCCTACCCTATCTGTACACTGGTTTCTCATACATTATGTGTCTTCCCTTCTTTTCTCTCCAAGTCCCATACAGTAGTTTTTTTGGGCTTGGGGTGGTCACAAGCTTATCTTTTAGATAAGCAGTAATTGGAGCTTTGGTCTTGTGAATATAGTTATCATGGGAGTAATTGGGTAAGAATCAGAAGTTGAGGAGGATAGAGCAAGAGACCTTACAGAATGTTTGCAGTGTAGCCTCAGGACAAGGTCCCTGGCTACTAACCCCCACTCCATGCCAGCACTGAGCTAAGCACATTACCTGCCAGTGCTTGGCAGAACGTATTGCAGGACTTGTGGTCCAGAAGATGTTAGGTACTATACGTACAAGGTATTAAACAACATTAAATTAGTCCTTCCTACTAATGAGAGAGGGAAGCTTTCCTGAAAGTCATTGAGTCTTTAACACCTAATGTAATAAACCCTCTTCTGAGCAGAGAGGACAGAAGTTGACCATCTTTAGATAAAATTTAAAGGCATAATTTTGGTTTCTCTGTATAAATTCCTGTAGCCTATTTTATACAAGTGGTACTGATTTTCCAACTATGGTGCTAATTAAATGCATCTTCCAACTTAAGTAAATATATACAAATGAGTCAGTGTAAAGACAAATACAAAGTGAAGTACGACATTACAGATGGAGACATCTGGCAGGAACATTGATACTCAAATGACTAAAGATTAAGAAATACTGACCTATATTGTTTCATCAACTCTCTATAAGCAACCTGAAGTGTTTTAGATAAGGAACATAACCTCAGAGAAGTTAAGCTACTTATGCAAGGTCACACAGCTCCAGAAGAACATGAACCAAATCCCTGATCTTACTGGGCTTATCTCCATAGGATAGGGACATATCTGTAATATAATAATACAGCATAATGGAGCCACCTGGACTAGGAGCACGATTCTGAAGGAACCCAGAGAAGTCAGTGGGGAAAGATGAGGAGTGGAAGAAAGGTTCACAGATGAATTGAAATGTAAACTGGGCTTTGAAGTATTTTCCAATCAGCAAAGGTGGAAGTATTCCAGATAGGGCAAAGAAGGAGTAATTTTTTTCCAGGTAACACATAAAGGAAGGAGATTTTTCAGTATAGGTGACTCACTGTGTAGGATGATAGGTAAGAAGTTTTCTCCAGAAATCAATCAATCGATGCCCACTTCCATGCTACTCCCTGTGACCTATGAAACCCACACCGCAGCCTTTGAGCACAAAAAGATGTCAGGTTCTTACTAATGAAACTTAGTACACCCATTCAGGTTTTTTGGGTGGAACATAATCTAACCTAACTGAGAAAGAAATTTCCTAGAGGACTATGGGAGAGCTCACAGAATTGGGGTATGAGCTGGAGGGTGAGTTTCCGGTGGGGACAGGAACCAAGACCGCTCACTGGGGATGCATAAGTACCAAGAGCTGATAGACAGGTTTTGCTCCAACTATTTCTATCTTTTGGTTCCTCTCAGAAAACTCAAAGTCTGGGGAGAAAAGATCTGATTGGCCCAGTGTGGGTCCACCGACTGCTCAGAGAGTCACTAGCACCCTGATGGGTTGTCTCTCCAGGCTATCTTCAATGGAAGAGCAGCAGTTCCCCCCAGAAAAACTGGGGTGCTGTTACTAGAATGCCCATGAGCAGGTGCTGAGGAGAAATGGCAGATATCCTGCAGACTTGGTAACCGGCCACATAAGACCTTCATGTCAGGTAGTTTCCCCTTGCCATGACAATGCCTGAGATAAACAATTTAAAAGGAAGAAAGGTGTATCCTGGCTCATGGTTTCAGAGGGTTTAGTCCATGGTGGCTTGGCCCTGTTGCTTTAGGCCTGTGGTAGCACAGTGCATCATGGGAGAAGGAGGCCTAGTCACCTCAGGGCAGCCTGGAAGCCAAAAAAAAGCAAAAGAGAGGAAGGGGCCAAGGTCCCTATATCCCCTACAATAGCACCCCACCCAGGGACCTAACTTCCCTCCACTAGGCCCCTCCTCCCAAAGGTTCTACCATGTCCCAATAGGGCCACAGATGGGGGACCAAACCTTGAACACATAGGCCTCTGGGGGACACTTACAGATCATAGCACCTTCTCTTCTCTTTCCCACATGTTCCTCGCCAGACAGGGGAGAGACCAGCCAATCCCGCCCTGTGGTGGGTAAATGGCCAAGGGGAGGAGGTGAAATGGAGCTTTAGAGAACTGGGATCCTTGTCCCGCAAAGCCGCCAATGTGCTCATCAAGCCCTGTGGCCTGCAGAGAGGAGACCGTGTGGCCGTGATTCTGCCCCGAATCCCTGAATGGTGGCTTGTCAATGTGGCTTGTATGCGAACAGGTCAGTGCCAATACTTGACATTCAAAAATCATGTGAAAACATAATGAAACCGTAAACCAGCATTTTGTAAATTATTAGCTTTGGCTAAAGCTTAACAAAATATGGAAAAAGAAAAGTTGAAATTAAGAGCAGTCATGATGCAATAATAATGTCTCTTTCAAGAAGTTAGCATTATTGTGATAATCATTTTGTAGGAGAGGAAATCAAGGCTCAGAGAGGCTAAGTTTCCTAAAAGTCACACAAGTAGAAATGCACACAATTAGGATTTAAACAGAAAGCTCTTTAAAAGCAAATGTGGATACCAACACTTCTTTGCAATGCTGCATTATAACATGTTCATCATGAAGACCCAGAACTTTCTTCTCTGAATTTATCTGGATTCATTCTAACATGAAAATACAAAAAGAAGAAAAACCATTTTAGAAGGTTAGGACTTGAAGCCAGGTGCAATGTTGCACACCTGTAGTCCCTGTGGCTCGGGAAGCTAAGGCAGGAGGATCATAAGTTCAGGGCCAGAGGCAGCCTGCATACTTCAGTGAGACCCTGTCTTAAGATTAAAAGTAAAAAGGGGGCTGGGATGCAGCTCAATGGTAGAGTTCTTGCAAACTATTGTGAGGCCCTGGGTTCAACCTTCTAGTATCTCACACACAAAAGAATGCTAAAATATGAATGACCAGGGACCCCCAACTGGAAACCCTTCACCTCTTCCCAGACAAAAAGATTAATATATTCAATTACACATTCTCTTCCAAGTAGTAATACAATGTACTCCAAACAAACAAACAAAACCCTCATTTATGGCAGACATCAGTAAACTGGGGCCTGTAGGTTAGCCACCTGGTTTTGTAAATAAAGTTTTGACAAAATACAGCTATACACATTCAGGTGCCCACTGTGTGTGGCTCCATATGTCCTAACACAGCAAAACTGCTGAGACCAAGATTGATCATGTGGCCCACAAAGTAAAAAATATTCCCTATCTGGCCCAACAATTTGTTTTAAAACACAATGTAGATCTTTATAAATCAATTGAATATAAATAAATACCAAAGAATAGACTATTATGGAGAAAAGAGCGATGTTTGTTGCTATATCATTAATAACAGTAAAAAAAAAATTGGAGACAATTTAAATGGAAACAACTAAATAAATTTTAATTTAGCTAAGATATGTTTAATTGAGGTCTGTTTGTTCCTGATTGAAACTCTGCTACTTCAACTAGATGGGATATCATGTAAAGGAGAATTTATAATAAGGATAATAAAATAGTAATACTATAATAAGAATATCATAATAGTATTGAAAAATGCTTTTACTACCAATATAGTTGGGGCTGGGATTTAGCTCAGTTGGTAGAGCGCTGCGCTGCAGTGTCTGAGGTCCTGAGTTCAATTCCCAGCACCGCAAAAAAAAAAAAAAAAAAAAAAAGGGAGAAGGACCTGGCAATCCACTCCCAAGGCAATCCTGAAACAGTCAGCCATTGAACCCTATGAGGGTCGCTATGAGTTGGATACCGCCGACTCGACAGCACCTAACAACAACAACCACCAATATAATAAAAACAGCCACATACAGTTTTTTTGTATTCACTATAGAAAACTTGCAAACAACTTGCAAATGTGAAACCAGTTGCAGGTTGGAAGAACATTAAAGGTGGTTTATTTGTCAAAATATGTATTAAATATTACTTAATGTAATGTACACAAATAATGAAATGCCAGTGGAAAAAAGCACACAAATAATGCTCAAAACATTCAGCTAGAGTCTAAAACAAACAGCTGCAGATACTGTTTTCTAACTTGAAATTATTACATTTCCCATTGAGCATTGAGGTTGCTTGAACTACACCACATGGCAAAATATTTTGTTTTTGCTGTAAAGTACATGTGGTAAAGCTAAGGTATTTTCTATCTAACAAATAAATATTTGCTCTCTGAAATCCACTAGAAGAAATTTCTCCCCAGCTCCTAAGCTGGAGATTTAACCACGGAACATTCACTCACAAATTCACTAATTTGACTAATTATTTGTGAATCATTAGGAATAAGTGGTTTGTAAGATAAGTAATCTTATATTTTTATAATAAGTGAACATTCTAAACTACTTCATGGTATTTTCTTAATCAACTTCTTTATCTTCACATACATACTCATTTTTCAAGAGGGATGACATATAAGAGCCTTTAAAATATGTTTAATAAAATAAAGTCTCCTAATTCCACATCTCCCTATTTAGCTAACTTCAGAGACGTCATGAAGAAATAAGTAGGTATACAGTACAGGTCTCGGGTCTTTGAATCCTGGCTCTGCAATTTACTGACTTCGTGACACTTGGGCATGTTGTCCTACACTGGGATTAATTGTAAGGGAGATATCAGATACAGAGTAAGTAAGCAATAAAAGGCAGGGTGGTGGCTGTCGGTATGCTATATATGCATGTCTCTTCCCACTGAGTCACTTCCTTCTCTCTGTATTACATGTAATTCTGCCACATCCATTTTTGCCGTAAGAGACTTGTACTTTGAAATCAGGCCTATCTCTGCCAGTGTTTAGGATGAAGTGAGGAAGTGGGATAAAGTGAGCATTGCCATAGTAGCTTAGGCAAATCTTGATGATACCAGACCACTGAGATCTGGAGATCTGGAGGCTGGCTCTACCCTTACCAGCTATGACCAAATCTCATTCCCCATCCAATGCTAGTACGTGCACAGACCAGCTAGGGTTGCTTAGGACGTTAGTCTCCAGGTATTTCAGGCTGTGCCATCTATCAATAAAACTATTTTCACATACATGTCCCCAGAGTTTTTTATATTGTTCTATCTTGCTAATTTGTTGTTGTTGTTAGGTGCCGTTGAGTCGATATCCGACTCATAGCGACCTTCTGTACAACAGGGGAAAGACTATTGTCAGTGCTTTTCTGCTGTTCATAGGATTTTCAATGGTAGGTTGATTTTTGGGAGGGGGTTGCCAGGTCCTTCTCCCAAGCCTACAGCTTCTGGTGTTCCCAGGTGGTCTCCCATCCAGGTACTAACCAGGCCCCACCCTGCTTAGCTTCCGAGATCTGACGGGATTGGATGCCACAGGGCTACGGCTGCAGGCATCTTACTAATATAGTATATATATTATAAAACATACATAAAAGGTAACTCATAAGAAGAATTCTAGTATCCTAATAATTTTTTTAAAAATTTAGTGTTTTTCCTTTCTCAATGCCAATGGGTATCTTGCAAAATTCACTTTTAGAGATTACTGTTTAAGAAGATCAAATGAGATAATGTTTGTGAAAATGTACTGTAAGATATAAAGTGCTCTTTAAGTGTTACATAGTAATGATTCAAACATTACATTAAAATGTTACGTAATAGCACCCCACTATTACAATGCCTCCTACATGCCAGATACAATCATTATCCACGTTTTAGATAAAGATAGATAAAGGAAGATACAGAGAGATGAAGGTCACACACTAGTATGTTGCAAGGCCAGGATTCAACCCAGAGTCCGCCAGACTTCAAAGCCAGAGTTCTAAAGGTCTCCCAGTGACCAAGGTCCTATGGGATGCCCTTGAGGACCAAAAAATAGAGCGGCTGAAGGATGGATTCAGAAGCTTCTCCTCACTCAGGCCCCAAACCCAAGTTTCCCACAGTTCCCACAGTCATACTGGATGGATGGTACCTGTGTCCAACTCAGGGACCTCTGTCCTTCCCAGGGATTGTCTTCATGCCAGGGACAACCCAGCTGACAGCAAAAGACATCCTCTACCGGCTGCAAGCATCCAAGGCCAAGTGCATTGTGGCCAGTGAGGACGTGGCCCCGGCGGTGGAGTCCATCATGTCAGAGTGTCCACACCTAGAGACCAAACTTCTGGTGTCCCCACACAACCGGTATGGGTGGCTCAGCTTCCAGGAGCTACTACAGTGAGTACTTTCCATGGCCAGCACCAGCATCAGCACAATCACGGGTACATCTCAGTCTATTCGTCCAAAGACCCAGCAACACCTGAGCTCATCTGAGCTCTTTCCAAAACAAACAAACTAAACAAAAACAGAATTACCTAGTACAATGCTCTATGTGCAGAAGGAAGGGATATAGCTCTGCGCTCATTTTCTTGGTTCTTCCTGGGGTCTACCATGAGTATGCGGCACATCCTTGCCTTTGCCTAACTCCTGGACCACACCTTATCATTTATTTCTTAAACATGCCCCACCTTGGGGCTTTTGTGCCTGCTGTTTCTTCTGCTTAGAATGTTCTTCCCTAGTATTTCCCACAATCGCTCCTTCTTGTCAGATTTCACTTCAAATGTTTTCTCTTAATTGAGGCATTCTCTGACCAGGCTAACCAAAGCAGAACTGCAGGCCACTGTCACCTCAGCCTCTTTTCTTCACTGCACTCATCACTATCTGAATTATTAGGTCCAGTCATTTGTTTCCTTTTTCTCCTCTGGAGTAGAGATTGGAAAATTAGAGCCCACAGGCCAAATCCGGCCCACCACTTGTTTTTAGTAAATAAAGCTGTACTGGGACACAGCCATGCCTGTTTATTGGCATACTATCCACGGCTGCTTTCATGCTAAGTCAGCAGAGTTAAGTAGTTGCAACAGTCACTATATGGTCCACAGACTCTAAGTTATTTGCAATCTAGCCCTTTCTACAAAGTCTACCAACCTCTGCCCTAAACTATATGCTCTAACGAAACATAGGCTTTGTTTGTCTGCTTGGTTGATCACTTTATCCCCAGTGCTTAATGACACACAGCTAGATGCTTGAGAAATAAATGAATGATTCATTCATTTATGAATAAACTGGGTGGATAAATGAATGAACAGATCACTTAACTTCAGTTTTCTTCATACATAAAATGAGGATATTAGACTGTACATATCTATTGTTATTCTGATGATAAAATAAGGTGATATGTAAGAGAGTGCTTCCTATACCATAAGAAGTGATTAAACTGTTAATAATGGTATTATTCTTCAAGGAGGTATGAAATAGGATTTAAAAAAATATTTTTCTTTGTGCCTTTTATAAACTGTGTCACCTTTGGTAAATCAAGTGAATATCTGTCTCTTATCCATATGGTGGAGATAAGGATAGTACCTAGTTCATGCAGTTTTAGAAGAATCAAATATGATAAAGCATGTAAAATGCTTATCACTTAGCACAAAGTAATTGCCCCCTAAATAGTATAGTAAGTGTAAGTGCTATTATTATTACTTTCAAGTTAACAAAGTGAGCCAGCAATGTAGTGATTCCTAAGGTAGTAGAGTCTAGACTGTTTGAATATACGTCTTCATCAGTAAAACACTATTTTTTGTTTTGTTTTTGTTTGTTTCTGAGACAAGGTCACACTATATAGCCCAGGCTGTCCTTGAACTCATGATTCTCCTGTGTCACCCACCTGAGTGCTGAGATTGAGGAAGTGCATCACTGTACAGGGCTTAGTAAAATATTTTCTTGACATAATCTCCTAATACATGTATTTATTTTAAAATTATGACATGTACTTTTGTGCATTATATAAATAACAAAAACAAAGATTTTAAAGGATGCATAAAATATGCATATAATATGAAGTTCTCCTATTTTCTCCCCCATCCCAGTCTGCCTTATACACTCTGAGCAGCGAGCACCACTACTATGGACACCCCTGTCCTAAGCAACTGTGCAACACTTTGTTGAGTCTCCAAGAAATCTTAAAGGTGTCACAAAATTAAGGGGTAGAGGGATGTAAACTTACGTGAATTTCAAGCTGAAACGTGTACGTTTGGGAGTGGTTTTCAAGATGGCGTAATCTTCACTGCAAACAAACAATTTGAGAATGTCATAACTTTAAAAGCCCTGTGGATTGTTTTTCTAAAAACTAAGGTAGGGGCACCCGTGTCATTGCCATCAGGTATCCAGTTTTTCTGTAAACCACACAAAGCAAGAATGAGGGCTCAAGATGTCCTAGGTATTGCATGAATTATCCATCATTATGTAAGAAACTATCCCAGTACTTAAGGCATAAAAAGTCATTTGATTTGCTCAGGATTCTGTGGGTCAAAAATTCACACAAGGCTCCATAAAGGCAGCTGGTTTCTGCTCCACATCAGTTTAACTGGGGCTGGAATGTCCTAGGCAGGTTAACCCACAAGCCATTCGTGCTAGTGGTCAGCTAAACCATGGGTCCCCAACCACCAGCCCAGGGACCACTACTGTCTGTATTTACAGCTGCTTCCCATTACTTGTTTTACTGCCGGACCTCCACCTCATGTCAGATCAACATCCCTGACATCCTGGTCCATGGAAAAATTGTCATCCACAAAACTGGTCCCTAGTGCTAGAAAGGTTGGGGACAACCGTACTAAAGCACCTTGGTTCTCCTGCACATGGGCTCTCCCTCCAGCAGGACAGTATGAACATCTTTATATGGTGGCTGAACTTTCCCCATCCCCACAGAAAGTAAAAGCTAGGAAGCCATTTGAATGTTAGACTGAGAAGTCCTAGAACTTTTGCTATACTATGAGCATCAAAGTAAGTCAAGCCTGGCACAGATTCAAGGACAAAGCACATTGCTCCATCTTTGGCTGAGGAAATAGCATGCTGCAGCGGGGGTGGATGAAATTGGAGGTGTTGTCTAGGCATGCAATTTTACATGGAGGTTGCTAGGAGGGTGATTTCGATTTTACTCATCCAAGTAAAACTATTTAGATAATACAACTGTATTTTCTCACAAGTGAGGAGATAAGATGAAGAGAGAGTTGGTTAATTTAGTGAGTCAGTAAAGTTAATATGGACCCCAATTCAGTCATCTTTCATTATTGCATCCTCAGTATGAGCCCAACATGACTAGGATAGTCCAAACATCCTCTATATGCACAATATTCACAGGCTATACAACAGGAGCCTGCAGCCATACTACTGTGGCATCTGGTCCCGTCAGATCTCCGAAACTAAGCAGGGTCTGGCCTGGTTAGCCCTTGGATGGGAGACCTCCTTGGAACACCAGGTGCTGTAGGCTTGGGAGAAGGACCCGACAACCCACTCCCAAAAAACAATCTGCCATTGAAAACCCTATGAATAACAGAGAAGCACTGACAATAGTGTTTCATCTGTTGTACATAGGGTCACTATGATTCAGATACCTAACAATAACAGCAACAAAGCAGGATGGGTGGAATGGAAGAAGAGGCCTTTTTTCATTACTCTTTTTGGAACAAGAAAGTATTTTCCCTTAAGGCCTTCCATCTCATTGAGTATCACTCTATCAAGTGCCCATTCCTAAACCAATCACTGGTAAAGGAAGAAAATGACCCCAATTGGCTTCAGTTAATTCAAGATTTACCCTGAGGAGTTACACAGAGACAATCTCCCCTGAAGCATCTAACTGCCTGGTACCTGAATAAAACCAGAGTTTCATTAGTGGAGGAAGAAGAAGGGATAGCTATTTGGCTAAGCAACTAGCTGTGTCTGTCAGAGATGTTGAAGGTATTAAACAAAAATTATCAAAAGGTTTGACCCAAATGTATTTGATTCAAATACCGAAATATCTTAAGTAATAAAACCTGAAATGTTACTATCAATTTACAGAGGTTATTCTGATTTTTAAAATTCATAGATTAGAAAATCACTTAATAAAAAACCTTTTAAAATGTATATTCATTGTACAAAGTAAAGGGTTTCATTATGACATTTCCATATATGTATACAATATATTTTGGGCATATTAAACCCTTCTATTACTCTTTATTGTTCCCTGCCCCCTCCTCTCTTTCCCATTTCTCTTCTACGTATCTAGTATTCCCCCATTTAGTTTTAAGTCCTTCTTTTAAATAAAATGTATATTCTTTTGTTATTAAACTTAAAAGTCACCTTGGCTATCTATTCATCCTATAGAGAGATGGGTTTATGAAACGAAGACTTGAGCTGTTAAATCTTAGCACTGATCTTCAAAGTCCCTCTAAAATTTCTTGAGGAATTCCTCTCAGGCAAGTTTTGGATTCAGTTCAGTTCCATTAAACTGTCTTCTGGTAACAGGAGGGCAAACATGGTGAAACAAAGGAAATATCAGAGTTCACCAATCTGACATCTTCAGCCACTCTCTTGGGGTCCATATTTTGCAGATCTGCCTCTGAAGAGCACAGCTGTATGGAGACAGGAAGTCAAGAGCCAATGGCCATCTATTTCACCAGTGGGACCACAGGCCCCCCTAAGATGGCTCAGCATTCACAGAGTAGCATTGGTATTGGGTACACCCTTTCTGGAAGGTAGGGAGCAAAACTCAGTTTGTTTTTGATGAACTCTCCGCTGAGCTGCCCATATTTATATCTGATTGTCAAAGTGATATTTCTCCTTGAATGGCTATATCTCTAATATAGCATCTATAAAACAGAACTTTGATGCTCTGCTCCATCTAGCTCAGTAAATGACACCATCTTATCAACTGATCAAACAAGAACATAGAACTCAACCTTGCTTCAGTCCTATAACAGCATGTCTGGCTCCCTCTCCTTGCCAGCTAACTTTACCTCCCCATAAGGGTTTCCCAAAAAGAAATGCTACCTAAGCCTGCCACATTACTCTGTTTTCTTTTTCTCATAGCACTTATCACTACTTGGAATGATGATTTATTTATATACCTAATACACATTATTGCATAATTATTCCTGTTTTGTCTTGCTAAAGTGAGAGTAGAGATCTGGTCTATCTTGCTCACTGCATTAAAACTACACCTAGCACCTAATATTTGCTCAATAAATATTTGTATCAATGAACTCAGAAAATCATGCCAAACTCAGCCTCCAACTCCATTTTCAGATCACATAGGCTTCTGAAAAATCCCTCTAAGAAGGGTGGGAAATAGAATCCCTCACCTTAACTTGGGGCTTGTTTGACCCTTGTAAGTAGCCCATGAGGTTCTCAGGCAAGACCACCCCTCAAAGACTCCAGTTTATTTGTTTTCTTTTTTTTTTTTAAATTTCTATTTATTTATTTATTTTGCTGTCTTGTTACTTCTTGGTTTATTTAGATACTGGATGGACTTGAAGTCCTCAGATATCGTATGGAACATGTCCGATACGGGCTGGATCAAAGCTGCCATTGGCTCTGTGTTTGCTTCCTGGCTTTGGGGTGCCTGTGTTTTTGTGCACCGGATGACACAGTTTGACACTGACTCCTTCCTAGATGTAAGTCATGGCCTCCATTTATATAAATCTTTAGAGCTTCCCCTAATTTTCCACAAAGCCACAAAGAAATGATTCCTCAGAATACAGGACTTCCTGGGCTTATGGAAAGCATTCCTTCTGAAGAAGCCAAGTCTCCAGGGAATTGGCTCCTGAGTGTATTTAACAGTGGAGGAGGCTTTCCCACAGCACTCCCAGGTGGGAAATCCAGACCACTTCTTCAAATTGCTCAGGATTCACTACCGCTGCTGAATCATGGCTGCTCAGGAACCTTGCTCTGAATAAGTCCCAAGTTTACACAGTTGGTTTCTCATCCAGTAAAAAGAAAGACACTAGCTCATCAGCCTGAACTCCTGTGTAGTAGAGACTGAAGGGGGGGGGTCATCATTCTCTCAGAGCAGCTGTCGCCATCCTCCCTACCACCCTATGCTTCTGATTTTAATTAGCAGACTTCAGTACTCTTCAGGAAGCCAGCCAAGCACTGCCTTCTCAGCCAGAAATGGTTAGACTGAGATATATGATAATCTGATAACTTTGTTGTTGTTAGGTGTCGTGAAGCCACACTATGTACAACAGATGAAACACTATTGTCAGTGTTTCTCTGCTATTTATAGGGGTTTCAGTGGCTGATTGTTTTTTGGGAGTGGGTTGCCAGGTCCATCTCCCAAGCCTACAGCACCTGGTGTTCCAGATGGTCTCCCATCCAAGTACTAACCAGGTCTGACCCTGCTTAGCTTCCAATATCTGACGGGATCAGCTGCCACAGTGGTACAGCTGCAGGCATGATAACTTTGTTGTTGTTTGGTGCCATGGAGTCGTGTCAGATTCATAATGACCCTTAAGGGTTTTCAATGGGTGATTGTTTCGGGATTGCCACGGGAGTGGATTGCCACATCCTTCTCTCATCTGATAACTTTAGCCTTTAGAAAAATGTGATTTGGGCCCATTATTTTCCAGTCATGAAAAATCAATTAATTTTAACGTAATCCATATTGTTATTTATGCAACTACACTTGTGTGTGAATAAAAGCTATGATCACTCTGTTGCTTTGCTAAGTCTGACAAGACGTCTGACAAGAGGGCTTGAGAGTCTTAAAAGAAACACAGGCTAACATAGGAACTGGGATCTGTACATCAGGTTTGCAGAGGGCCTGAAGAAGATGAATTTACTTTACACTTTCAAACTTTCATTTGTAAAATAAGAATTTTTTTATTTTACAAAGATAATGTGTGTATTTAAGTGTTATAAAAACCTCTACAGATTTATGCCATTAGCATTAGTAATCACTTAGTAAAAATACTTAAAATCTAGGGAGCAGAAAACAATTTTTTTGAATCCATATAATTCATGTCCTACCCACACTCTCTCACCAATTTGGAACCTCACTGTATGAGAGTCGGGCTGTTCCAGGCTTTATAATCTAAGTGTAGTGGAGCGAATGGTTAAAATCTCAAGCTCCCTAGATTTTATTTATTTCTAGAGTACAAAGGTTCATTTACAGATCAAAAGTTATTCTTAATCTGTGATAATCCATATAGCCTATACACATATCTGAAGAGCCTTCTCCAAAATGCTTAAGCTCAATACAGTTGCCAGTACATTCAGTGATACAGTCGAACTTCTTCCTACAAGAATGAGGATTTCTAAAACATCTGTATTTACCTACATTTAAAGACGCCTATGCCATTATTTGACTTAAGGAACTAGAGGTATGATAAGCCCAATAAATTTTAAACCATTAAGTCCTTGAAAAGGGCCTACTTCTGCATTTACTCAATCCCCTCAAAAAGACTAATATCCTTTATAGGAACAGTGTTGGCACGGTCCCAGTAGGTCAACTGATACATCCTGGGTCAGTACTACACAGGATACAAAGGCAGGAGGTTACAAGAGTCCACAGTGAAAGGTAACATGTGGCCCTCAGGTGGAACAAAACAGTTCATACTTTGGGTTCTTCTCCAATTGTTGAATTTGATGGCGTATTCTGTTTCCGGAATATATCTTTCCAGTAACTGGAACTCCTCAACACATACACAGTCACTAGTGACAACTGATAAATATTTGCATTCTTATTCCTAGCAGTAACTGTGAGTTGGGCAAATACCAACGGAAGACAGCGGGAGGTGGTGGGCTCCAGCTGTGGCCTTTGGCTGACCACTTCTGACATGTCTGTCTTTCTCCATTATCCAGACGCTGACCACTTATCCCATCACGACCCTGTGCAGCCCTCCCACCGTATACCGGATGCTCGTACAGAAGGACCTTAAGAGGTATTTGGGCCAAATCCCCAGTAGGGCCACAAATGGGAGCTACCATCCAGCATCACAGAGCTTCTCTTTTCAGCTCAGGAGAGCCCAGGTTTTCTGAGTCTCACCACCACTGACATTCTGGACCAAATAATTCTGTATCCTAGGGGCTGTCCTAGGTATTGAGAGGTACTGAGCTGCACATGGACTAGATGCCAATAGCACCTCCCTCTTTCCCTCCCTCATTTGTGACAGTCAAAAATGACCCTGGGCATTGCCTAATGTTCCACAGGGAGGGGGGATTATCCTCCTGTTTAAGAACCACTGGGATATACTCTAGGGGAACTGGATATTTTCCCAATGACATTTAGACCCCTCCAGTCCCTAATGTGTCCTTTAATGCCACTCTTTAGAAACCCTTTCCACTGAGAATCATCCCCCTCAAAACAAAATGCAAAACAAAGAATCACATTGATACTGCCTTGAAGAAACACTCATGGTTTCTAACTTGAAAGCTGTCTTCAATGTAGCCTAGTCACCTGCCCATCTAGGACAGCAGACATGCATGTTTATGTAACTAATTCAAATTCAGCACATGAGAAGAGAAAGAAAGGAAGAGAGGAGCAACTTGAGTCACGCAGGCTTGCCTAGCTTCTGTTCCCACCAAGGGATAGATGTGTGTGTGTGTGGGGGGGAGAAGTGCCATGAGATATAGGCTGAAGAAGGCAGGAATCTAATCTCCTCTTTTCCCAGTCAATGTCAGCCCTTTGTGGTCCTCAAAATGTCAACAACTGGCTCACATTTCGAGGGTAATTCAAGGGCTATCCAGAGGTTCCTTGAGCACACATAATTCATATCCTACCCACATCCTCTCACCAATTTGGGACCTCAAGGTATGAATCGGGCTGTTCGAGGCTTTCTAACCTAAGTGCAGTGGGGCTAGGGGTTAAAATCTCAAGCTCCAAAGTCAAACAGCCAGGGCTTTGCTACTTACCAATCGCATGACCTTGGACTCTCAAGATGACCTTGCTGAGCCACCATCAGCTTCATCCCTAAGAGAGATGAAGAGCTGCCTCATGGGGCTATGGTGAGAATTCAGTGTGAAGGACATGCGTGGGGAAATCAGCCTGACAAGTGGTGAGTGCCCAACACAGAGCATCCAACCCAGCCCTTTATTATTTGGGAGGCTGTGGTCTAGTCCTCTAACCTCTCTGAGCCCCGGGTTCCTCATCTGTAAAACAGGGATTGTGAGGATTCTAAGAGCGTTCCCAAAGCCCTTACCATATAGCCACTGCCCAGTTAATGTCAGGGGTTGCATTGCCTCTCTCCTAAGTACTTCCTAGCATTATTAATGTTTCCTTCTTGCTTTTCCCTTCCTAGTTAAGTTCTCCTCCACCTGCCAAAGTGTAAGCTCCTTCATGAAACTTTGCTTTCATCCCTAATGTGCTTCCCAATGTCTAACACACTGTGGGTGTTCAACAAAGATCTGTGGAATGAGCTCTCCTAAGACTCCTCTCTCCCAGCTCTTTTGTTTAGTGCTTGAACATCTTCATTGTCTCACAGTGAAAGCCACTCAGATTTGTCCCCCTAAAACCACACACAACTCTGTCTCTCCAGCTATAAATTCAAGAAGCTTAGGCACTGCTTGACAGGAGGGGAGCCGCTCAACCCGGAGGTGCTGGAGCAGTGGAAAGCACAAACAGGGCTGGAGCTGTACGAGGCCTACGGACAGACAGAAGTGGTGCGTTGAAAGGGCAATGCTCTGGTTTCGAACACTTGTCCCTCATTAGCCATGGGAGATAGGTTCCGGGACCCCAGGGCACCCTGAAAACCTTGGCTGCTCAAGTTCCTTAGGGGACAGTATTTGCACATAAGCTATGCATATCTTCCCATAAATTTTAAATCATCTCCAGATTCCTTACAGTACCCAGTCCAATGTTGTTGTTGTTGTCGTTGTCAGGTGCTGTCGAGTCAGTGTCCGACTCATAGTGACCCTACCTACAACAGGTGAAACACTACTGTCAGTGCTTCTCTGCTGTTCATAGGGTTTTCAATGGCAGATTGATTTATGGGAGTGGGTTGCTGGGTCCAGCTCCCAAGCCTACAGAACCTGGTGTTCCCAGATAGTCTCCCATCCAAGGACTAACCAGGCCCCACCCTGCTTAGCTTCTGAGATCTGACAGGATCGGATGCCACATGGCTAGAGCTGCAGGCCAGTCCAATGTCAGTGCCATTTAAATAGCTGTTCCACTGTATTATTTAGGAAATAAGAAGAAAGTGCCTGTACAAGTTCAATACAGACATCATTTTTTTCCAAACATTTCTGATTCTCGGTTGAACCTAAGGGTGTGGCTGACTGCATATTGGGGACTTTTGGCTTCAGGAGTGTCAACTGAGCCCCTGAAGTACCCCAATCATGCTCTGAATTTTTCGAGTTTCCCAGAATACCTTGTGGTGCCAGTCATTATCAAAACTTTTGGATTACCCAATTAGGTTTGGCTGAAGGAGAACGGTGATTATCCCAGTCTTCCTGCCTCCTCCCTATGCAGGAGAAACCTCAGGGGTGTTGGCGGTTGGTGAGGTTCAGGGCTGAGTTGCTCATCCTTCCCTTGCCCTGAGAAGGACCCCCGGGGAGCCTCTGTGAGGAATGTGTTCCAAGGTGCACATAACAGAGTCTAGGTGGTGTGTTCCTCAAGCCACCAGCATCAGCACCATCTTGGAATTTGGTGAAAGTGCACATTCTCAGATGGCCCCCCACACCTGCTGTATCAGAAACCAGGCAGGAGGCCCGGCCATCTGTTTTAACAATGCTCCAGGTGATTCTGATGCATACTCAAGTTGAATAACTACTGCTTCAAAATAACATATTTTGGAAGATGATCTTGCATACTGAGAACATCAGTCAAAGTAGAATCTTAAGTTTGAATACTATGAAATAAATAACAACAGGAAACAAATTTTTACATACTTACGTAAAGTATGTCTTCTCAATAGGGAATAATTTGTGCCAATCAGAAGGGCCAAGAAATTAAACCAGGCTCCATGGGGAAAGGAATGTTACCCTATGATGTCCAGGTGAGTTGAGCAAACTATCTGAGTGGCTCAAGAAAGAAGAAAAAAACATTTCAGTTTTCTGTTATTTGTAATACTGTTTACAACCTGTTTCCATTCCACGAAAAAAAAATCCGTAAGAACCTATATTGTTTCTTTCATTCCAGATTATAGATGAAAATGGCAATATCCTACCATCTGGCAATGAAGGGGAAATTGCCCTCAGAATAAAGTCTACTCGGCCCTTCTGTTTCTTTTCTGAATATGTGGTATGAAAATGTAGAAAATTCTAGTCACACTTTAATACAGATATGAGTCCAATTTTGTATCCATCCTGTCTTGCCACATAACTTTGGGCAAGTGACAAATGCCAGTCTGTTTCATAATCTGTAAAATGGAAAGAATGTCATCTACTTCCTAAGAATGCTGCAAAGATTAAATTCTGCGCATTATAAACCAGTTGCAGCGGGGTCCTCATAGAAAAAGGGACAGGCTGGGGCAGAAGCAAGATGTAGATAGAGGTGGGGAGGCACTAGAGGTGGAAGAGAGGCTTCGTGTTTATTATACTCTTTTGGATCTTTTCTATTTTAGGCTAGGAACTACCTTTTATAAAACCTTCACTTCCTTTAGAAGTAGGATGTGTAGGGTTCTAGCCACTTACTGGGGGTCCTTTTCCCTCTCTGTTTGTCTAGACTAATCCCCAAATATCATCCTTGATCCCTAGGACAATCCAGGGAAAACTGCTGCCACCGTAAGAGGAAATTTTTATGTTACTGGGGACAGAGGAGTGATGGACAGTGACGGGTACTTCTGGTTTGTCAGCAGAGCCGATGATGTCATTATATCTTCTGGGTTTGTACCTGCTGTTTTTGGAGAGCAATGGCTTGTGGGGCAGATCTCCTCCTTGGGGGCGCAGTGGTCAGAAGCTTCTTTCTCTGCAGGTACCGTATTGGGCCATTTGAGGTGGAGAGCGCACTGCTGGAACACCCGGCCGTGATGGAGTCGGCTGTTGTCAGTACTCCAGATCCAGTCCGTGGAGAGGTACAGTGAATGCCATTAACTAAAGCAGCAAGTTCACATTTTCCAGCTCTGTCCATTTGACTGTGCTAAAGACTTAAGTCAAAAGAAGTTAATGATTCTCCTCAGGAGGCACACAAGTAGCAACAACGTACAGTAGGCCCTCACCTGTACAAATGGATTGTGTCCCAAAGAGGAACAGGATTCTTCTGGGGGCAAGAGACAGAAACTCAGTGCAAAAGGACTTAAGTTATTTTTAAAAAATAATTTGGGGAGGGGTGCTCATGTTGTTGTTGTTGTTAGGTGCCATCGAGTTGGTATCCGACTGATAGCGACCCTGCGTACAACAGGTGAAACACTACTGTTAGTGTTTCTCTGCTGTTCATAGGGTCTTCAATGGCAGATTGATTTTTGGGAGTGGGTTGCCGGGTCCATCTCCCAAGCCTACAGCACCTGGTGTTCCCAGGTGGTCTCCCATCCAAGTACTAACCAGGCCCAACCCTGCTTAGCTTTGGAGATCTGACAGAATCGGACACCACAGGGTTAGGGCCACAGGCTGGGTGCTCATATAAGTGACTGATATTCAGGGATTGCTGTATCCAAGCAGGCATGTGATGTTAGCATGACTGAGTCGCTCTTCATGTTTTGGTTCTGCTATTCTTTATGTTGGCTTCATTTGAGCAGGTTCTTTCTGCTTGAAAATAATCAACTTCAGACTCAAGCTTAACAACCCTCCCCGCTCTGCCAGGAAAGAGTGAGCTCTCTTTGCCAGGGAAGGAGTGAGCTCTCTTTTCACCTCTTTCAAGTGACTCCCATGACCTCATGAGCCACCGTGGTCCAGGGAATAGTATAGGCTGACTGGCCAGACCCGGGGTGTAAGTCTATCATCAGAGGGAATGGCTAGTGTCAAGCCCACCAGGAAAAAATTGGGGTAATGTATACTCCTTAGGGAACTCCAACTGCTGTCACTAAAAAGGGGGAACAGAAAATCCATTAAAGCACCAGATTTCACTGTCTGTACAACTGTCACAGAGCTCAGAATACCTTTTCTCACAGAAACAATGCAAACAGGAGATTATGAGCCTATTCAGGACCTAATGGAAAGGGATTCAGGCAATGATAGCAATAGCCTTAGTTCTAAGAGGAAGCCCTCTGGCGTGGAAGGGAGAAAGGCCCTTTCCTTGTGGAAATTTCCTGCAGACTCAGCAAGTGGAAACACTTCATAACAGTATGTGTCTCGGCCCCCTCCCTCATCACTTTTTGTGCCTCCCTCTCTTCTAACATCCCAGTGACCTTCTTTAGGGACACTGGATGAAAATCTCTTGCCCCCTGCCCTTGCTCCACTCTCGATTCAACTCTCCAAAATATTCTTCTCCTGCCACCATATTCTCATTCTCTCAATGTAACTGAACACCAGAAGTAAACACCAATTAGAATCAATGTATGAATAGTTTATTGTTTATGCTTGCTAACTTCAAAACGCCTGCAGCTATAGCCCTGTGGCATCCGATCCTGTCAGATCTCAGAAGCTAAGCAGGACCGGGCCTGGTTAGTACCTGGATGGGAGACTGCCTGGGAACACCAGAAGCTGTAGGCTGGGAGAAGGACCTGGCAACCCCCTCCCAAAAAAATCAATCTGCCATTGAAAACCCTGTGCACAGCAGAGAAGCACTGACAATAGTGTTTCCCCTGTTGTACAGAGGGTCGCTATGAGTCGGATACCGACTCGAGGGCACCTAACAACAACAACAACTTCAAAACCGATCTAATTGCTCCCAACAGCCTAAGAAAAGCAGAAAACAGGAGGTAAGGAAGACCTCTTATAAAGATAGACCAACCCTTCCTGATACACTCTGTCTTCCATTAGGTCTGCCTCAAAACCCCTTTGAACCACATTCTCCAAAACCTCTACCTGCCCAGCTACAATATGCTTCTTTAGGAGAGGTTTGATCTGGTCCTCTGTAAAGCAAGGACTCCCTGTATAACAAACAGATCAGTCAGATTGAAATACATGGGACATACTGACAGAATGCAGCCATGCAAGAATCACTGCACTCCTCATATTCACGGTCCATCTATTTGGAAATGGATTGCAAAACCTCATTTTGTAATTGTGCCCAAGCTTTGCCATCACTAAAGCTATTAACAATGGCTGAGATTTAGCTCAGTTGGTAGAGTGCTGCTCCACAGTCTCTGAGGTCCTGACTTCGATTCCCAGCACCGCAAAAATGGGAGAAGGACGTGGCAATCTACTCCCAAGGCAATCCCAAAACAATCAGCCATTGAAAACCCTATGAGGGTTGCTGTGAGTGGGACAGGACTGGCAGCACCTAACAACATGTTCAGCAAAGGTTTCAAACTCTTGATGTGTCTGAAAAAGAAACAGTAATACAAATTGACTTTTCTGCTGCAGGTGGTAAAAGCTTTTGTTGTCTTATCTGCACCCTTCAAATCCTCCAACCTGGACAAGTTAACTCTTGAGCTTCAGGATCATGTGAAAAAATCAACTGCACCTTACAAATACCCAAGAAAGGTAAAAGCAATTTAAGTTTGTGTTACCAACTAACCTAGTATACAGATCGTACTGGCTTCTGACATTATAGTTACTCATCATACAGGTAGAAGGTATCTTTAGCCCTGAGAATTTTGCTTTAAAATACTTTATATTGTTGTTGTTAGGTGCTGTCAAGTGCAACTTATAGTGACCCGCACGGGGTTTTCTTTCCTTTTCTTTTCTTTTCTTTCTTTTTTTTTTTTTTTTTTTTTGGTGGTACTGGGGGTTGAACCCAGGGCCGCATGCTTGCTTGCTTTGCAAGTGCTGGACCACTGAGCTGCACCCCCCAGCCCATTTTTGAGACAGGGTCTCGCTAAATTTCGCAGACTGCCTCTGGTCTTGAACTTGCAATCCTGCCTCTGCCTCCCTAGTCACTGGGATTACAGGCGTGCGCCATCACACCCGTCTCCTCATAGGGTTTTCAATAGCTGGTTGATCGTTTCAGGATTGCTTCAGAAGTGGATTGTCAAGGCCTTCTCCCAAAACTTTATGTTGTTGTTGTTAGGCGCCATGGAGTCGGTATCCGACTCATAGCAACCCTATGTCCAACAGGAGAAACAGTATTGCTACTGCTTCTCTGCTAGTCATGGAGTTTTTAGTGGCTGATTATTTTGGGGGAATGGGTTGGTGGGCCCTTCTTCCAAGCCTACAGCTCCTGGTGTTCCCAGGCCCGACCCTGCTTAGCTTCTGAAATGTGATGAGATCAGATGCCACAGTGCTATGGCTGGCAGGCCATGTTTTATATTACAAATGCTTGATGAACTAGAATTTTTTTCATATCTCTACCCTCCTAAGATGGGCTGGGGTTTAGCTCAATTGATAGAGCACTTGTTCTGCACTCTCAGAGGACCCAGGTTTGATCTCAAGTGCTGCAAAAATGGGAGGATGTGCCAGTCCACTGCTGGAAACAATCCCAAAACAATCCTGAAACAATCAGCCACTGAAAACCCTATGAGAGTCGCTATGAATTGGACCTGACTCCACGGCACCTAACAACCCTACTAAAAGTCAGAGCCAAGCACAGGTGACTTGGGGAATAATCCCAGCACTTGGAAGGCTAAGGAAGAAAGATCTTTTGAGTTCAAGGCCAGCATAGTCTACATAGCAAGACCGTGTGTCAAAAAGCCAAAGAAAAAAAGAAAAAAGCAAAAAATACCCCCTCGTACCAAATAATCTTTATAGGACTAATTAGTCCCATTCTGTACGGGGAGAGGAATGACATCAAAGAATTACCCAGTGCCTTGTTTTTAGAGATGGCACCTGATCCACCTGTGTAGTAATGTTGGTCATAACATCCTTATAAATTCAAAGTGCAAGGCTTTAAGTATCAAATGACCCCAGTTAAGGCTCAGGAAGAAGACAGTATCCAATGAAACTATGGGATCTTTCCTGGAACCTTCTTCAAAAGAGAATTTAAGGACAACTCTGTACAAAGACACAGATGGCATTGTAGTCTCCTAGCCCTGGCGTCCTATGGACTGATACTGAGAAGTGCTCTACAATTCCATTTCAGCTGGCATCGTGTGAGGGCATTGAAACAGTCTCATCTTGAGAGAAGAGAAAAAGGATTTTATGGTTAAGTCAGAGTATAAGGGGTAAACTGTGTATACTCCAAATCCCTAAAAAATTTCCCTCTGAACCTTCAGGTCCCAGCTCTTAAAATAAGTTCAAATACCAGTAACTTTTTCTTTTTGAATTCAGATGTCACTTCTATTTCCACCAGGGCAGTAGAGACCCGGGTCTAGACAGAGGAGAACAAAGGAGTAAAAAGATTATCTTCTTTTGGCAGAACGTGTAAATGAATTCCCACTAAAAATCAATGGCAGAGCTACACTGTTGTCCTTACTACATGAACAGACCTGTTTTGGGTGCCCATAAAATTGAATGGGCTTCTTGTTGTTTGTTGTCAGGTCCCGTCAAGTTGGTATCCGACTCACAGCAACCCTACGTACAACAGGCGAAACACTACTGTCAGTGCTTCTCTGCTGTTCATAGGGTTTTCAATGGCAGATTGATTTTTGGGAGTGGGTTGCCGGGTCTGTCTCCCAAGCCTACCGCACCTGGTGTTCCCAGGTGGTCTCTCATCCAAGTACTAACCAGGCCCGACCCTGCCTAGCTTCTGAGATCTGACAGGAACAGATGCCACAGGGCCATTTTCAGTGGCTGTTTCGTGACTGCCTTGGGAGTGGATTGCCATGTCCGTCTCCCATTTTTGCGGTGCTGGGAATTGAACCTGGGACCTCAGAGACTGCAGAGCGGCACTCTACCAACTGAACTAAATCCCAGCCCTTAAATGGGCTTAGGCTAAGGCAATCTCCAGATCTAACATTTAGCCTGAGTGTCTTCTATTGCATTTGACAGCTGGGACAAGTCCAAGTGGAATCAAATGTCCGATAAAATGTTTTTCTATCATTAGGTGGAATTTGTTCAAGAACTCCCAAAGACGGTCACTGGGAAAATCAAACGCAATGTTTTAAGAGACCAAGAATGGGGACGAGCATAGCTCTGTAAGGACACAGAGGGATTAAGTAGTAACATGGTTGCCTTTAGTACTTGCTTACTGATAATTCACTGACTACTCTTTAAAAATGTTTTAATATTTTTCCTAGTAGAAAACTGAATTTGTACTTAGTCAAAAAATTAAAAAATAAATAAAAATATAAACATATCTGAGAATACTATTACAATGACCAAATCAACAAAAGTAATGATTTGTAGTGTTTAAAATAGCAGAAGTTAAAAGAATACTTAAAAAAGGATAATATCTGATGAATTATTTCACTTATCTTGTAATGGTTAATTCAAAATAAGGAACCATTCTAAGAGAAATGCTCAAGACATAATTTCTTGGGCTTAACATCTTTCTGAGATCAATACTTTAAAGGTAGATTAAAATAATGTTGAAATGAGGAGTACAGATAATTTAAAGGCCTTAAGTGAATTTACTGAAATTTTATTACTGTTCCTTGTTTTGGAGAGAATCCTTTAAAATATCTGAAACCTGGATTATTTAGGTGTATTAATTATTTAAGAGTAATAAACTTTTATATCTTCACTTTTTAGGATCATGTACATGATTTCTGATTATTTGACATGTAAGCATTTTTTTGATATACTATAAAGAGATTTTACTAAGAGGCAGACAGAAAAAGTACAGAACAACAATATTTACAGAACAAATTTATTTTGAAATTTTAAAATATCAGGAACTATGAAATAAGCTGAACATTTGGCTGTACCAAAAGCAAATATAAGTAAAAATAATAATTGGAAATCACGTTTAGCCTTAGAGAAACATGTTTTAAGACACCAAGTTTAACTCTTTTTCTTTAGAGCAAAACAAGTTCACTAACCTATAACACTGGAGGCTACTTTGTTTTACTGCCATAATTTAAAAAAACACCACTCAATTCCTACCCTGGAATCGCTTATAAAATAATGTTAAAATGCCAGTGAAGAAAAGCAGTTAGTAAATCTGAAAGTAAATTTTTCAATAAATGAATTCAGATTCCATTGTTGGTAGGTGCTGTCGAGTCAAATCTGTATCCGATTCATAGCAACCCTCATAGGGTTTTCAATGGCTGACTGTTTCAGGATTGCTTTGGGAGCAAATTGCCATGTCCTTCTCCCGTTTTTGTGGTGCTACGGATCTATCGAACCCGGGTCATCAAAGACTGCAGAGTGGTACTCTGCTGAGCTAAACCCTGGCCCTCAGATTCTATAGTTGGCGAGAAATACCCTGTATCACACTCAGGTCTTATTAAATACAAAAAATACAAAAGGTGATGAAAGACTACAAAAGCAAAATCTTTCTGTAAAAGTAGCAGCTTTATAAAACAAGAGGAATGAGTCAGTTCCAGAGTTTTATGTTCTGCAGGCATATGACCCATTTATTCCTCAAATTCCTTTATCTTCCACTATCCAAATAAAAGAACTTTGCTTTGGAGGAAGCCCACTGAAGAAGGCCCCAAGATTATACTCTCCCTGTTCCTGCAAATGATACTACTACTCCTCTTATCCTGTCAAGATGACTTCAGTCTCATTAAGAGTTAACATAGGAAGACACCTAAGGAAGTTCCAGCTCCACTTACACGAACAAGATCCTGCCTATTGTCTTTGCTCTTCTCCAAACCTTCTAGTCTGGTTTACCAAGTAGAGCCACTAGCTATTAGAGTAGAAACACATTCCTGTGTTCACTAGCCATTAAATAAATACCGCCACTTATGCAGGAAACTGTAACATGTACACTACCTCCTTTTTTTTTAACATTTTAAGAATAAGCCCATCTCCCACACTAACTTAACAGCCATTAATATTCTCAATCTAAACTGCTTATTTTGTAGAGTCAGTCTCTTGGAGATTATTTTGGTCATTTTACCTGGAAAGAACCTTGAAAACACTTTCAACAGGGAACTTCTGCAAGAAACCCTAATAATGTGAGTGTGAGCACCAAGTTGAAGGATACTCTTATTTCACAGAAATCCCAGAGCTGTCAGATCTGAGTGAAGTCCTTTTTCTTCTTTCAGAGTGGGCAAAAAGAGGGAAAATGCTAATTAATTTGACTGTCTATTTCTTCCAGGTGGGTTTTCATAAGACTTTGGACTTTTATCTTCATTTTCAAGTACATTTTCCCACAGAAACATTTCAACTTGGTAGCTTTTAAAATGACTTCTCCAGAATCAGTTTCCTTCTAAAATCTCAGCATTCATTTGTCACTTTTAAGAAAACACTTTTTCTCTACGATCTTGCAAAAACATGTTCATTTATACATATGAAAATGTCTGCTAAACAGGCCGGTTTCTATAGCCATTCTTCATTTTCAAAGCACTCAGCAAGACCTGCCCTACTATTTTCTTGTAAGCACCCTAGCTAGTCAACTTTCCACTCAAATATCCTGTTGAGAACTATTCCTCTGAGAAGCCACTAGGATTCTGTACGTAGGAGATCTAAGCTCTTGGTTCAGGTTTTAGTTTGGAGTTTGTTTCTTTCTTTTTACCACACTTACATAAATGGGTCTTTAGCAATGGGTTTTAAAATAAAGTCAACCATTTCTGTAGCATTATTGAGAACTTACTTCATTTCATCTCCAAGTTTTTGATACCAGCATCTCTGTGAAGAAAGCAGTGTACTATAATGTCAAGATTAGGATTTCTTCCTCTCTTTTTCTTTCTTTTCCTTTTTTTTTTTTTTTAAATGAGACAAAACTATCATGAAGCCAACCATTGATGGAGGGCCAGAAGTACAGATGACAGACTTCTGGTTTCCACGTTATGAAGACACAGCATTAAATATACATTGGCCTTTGTTTTGAGAGACTCCTAACAGTAGAAAATGTTTTTTGTGTGAATTTCATCATTATTTAAAAATTGTACAAATGCTACAGCATGACAAATATTTGTGAACTCTATTGACTCATCAACTTAGTAGGAGAAGCTGCTGTTTTTCAATTAATTACACAAAACCTTTTTCACATCACGTGGCATTATCATCCACAAATCAACTTATTAAACTGACAGTAAAGCTGTTTCAATTTTTTGTACTTGCCCCAGATTTTAACGTTGGTTTTCAATTTTTATCAAATGTATGAACTTTCTTTTCTGGGATAAGACCTTCTAACTAAATATCTGCTTTGTAAACTTTTTTTGAACAAAATCTTTGATATTCCAAAAGCCAGTTAAAGTAATCAACACGCTTGGCAAATATCTGATTTAGTTACAACTGCTGGAACAACTGCCAGACCTATAAGTTGTATGCCACAGACAATGTATACCGGAAAAGGACACCTTTGATCATTAGTCCACATAATACCACTGAGAAGTAACCTTCTGAGTAAAGACAGAATTTCTTTGTGTCCTATGTTGTACTAGCATACGGAAGCAACTCAGTAGACTATGACTCTTCATTACTAACCTGGTGAAAAATGTGCATAGGTCTATTCCTAGAATAGTTCTCTACTATCTCACATCATCCCTTTACCAGCAATGGATTATCAGATTTGCTCATAACAAATAAAATATAAAAACAGACATAACTAAATAAGAAAAACACAAAAAGCACAAAACCATCACAAAACAATTCACTTCTAACCTACACAAGCCATGTTTTTACAATGTTTACAACAAAGTGGCAGGGGATGGCTGGATTGTGGCACATACAAATTCTTTCCTTAGCATAACAGCTTCTCTTTGATTTTCTACTTCTCAGAGATTGCTCTCTCCCTTGGCAGTGTAAAAAGGGAGGCTAGAGAAGGTAATCAGGAGAAAGAGGTCTCCTCAGTGTGTGACAACACGCAGACTACACAACTGCCTTCCAGGGCTGAAAGAGCGCTAACACAACTGTTACTAGGGCAGAGGGATCACTGTTCAGTATTGTGAGATGCGCACTATGCAACACACAGAGTCAAACATTTTAAGTGACAATTTTATAGGGAAGCCAGTACCATCTCACAGAGCCCACGTTAAGAAACCCACCTCCAACGCAAAATGACCTCCTAGGAGGAGTCATTCTCGTTTGACTTCGTTCCTTCAACGACTTGACTTGCACGTTCAGGTTCAGCTCCTCCTTCATTCACCGTCTGTGTCTCAGCCCTTGGTTCTGTCTGCCCCAGCTCCTCACTATTCTCTGGTACCACCGGCTGGTTACTTTTTTCTTCTGCTGCATCATTTTGATTTAATTTGCCATCAGGTTCCGATTTTGCTTCTTTCCCATTTCCCGGCTTTGGGGGAAGCTGTGATGGGTCTTTAGCACTCTTGACCACCTCCTGGAGATTGTATTTTCGGAACAACATATAGTCTTTTACAACACTCAGGCAACAGACAGCTTTGATGATTTCCACTACTACCGTGTACTGTGGATTGGTGAGATCCACTTTGTTTTCTGAATTAAGGCTTCCCACTATTCCTGTAACAAAAATAAAAAAACACTTAGGCTAAGAAGGATATAGTAATCTTGACAGAGGTAGTTTTTTGTACCTTCCTGTTTGAGATCTGTTAAAACAGGATATATACCAGTCCACTGTTCTATATAGACTTCAATCAAATTCCCTAAATCCTTTTAATAAGTAAATACAAATGAAACCGTAAGACATTCAATATGAGTACAATTGGTCTTTCATATCCATGAGTCCCATATCCACAGATTCAACCAAATTTGGACTAAAATATTCAGGAAAAAAAAAAACCCCGCATCTATCCTTAAGATGTACAGATTTTTCTTGTCATTATTACCTAAGCAAATTAGTATAACTATTTACACAGTATGTACATTGTATTCAGTATTCTTAATGACCAAGAGATGATATACAGTATACAGGATATGCCCAGGTAATATGCAAATACTGTATCATTTTATATAAGGACTTTGAGCCTCCACAGATTTTGGTATCCATAGGGGATCATGGCCCCATCTCCCCTGAGTATGAAGAGACAACTGGACTTCTTTCCCAAAGAAAATTCAATCTTGATTTGCAAAAGACTTTACCTGAAAATGTCACATCCAACATATCGAAATCAGTTAAGTTTCACATCTTAATATATTTGTCCTACACTAAAAAATGTAAGCCTTAGATCTTAAAAAAGAGATCCTTAAACACAGGTTAATCCCTGCACACCTATGTAAAACCATGAAGAGAAACATACCTGCCAATTCTTTGATAACTTCTTCTCTATTCATGTGACTGTTATTTCGTGATTTGTATACAATCTGAAATGTCCCTTTGTTTGGAGCTTTAAACCAGGGCTCCAAAAATGTTTCTGCATATTTTTTCATATCTTCTAAGAAAGCCTTGCACGTGCCTGAGATCGGTAACATTCGTAGGATAACTCGAGTCTTCTTTTTCTTGGTTTTGTACATATCCTGGAGAATATGATGCACCAATTTCTCAGGTTCTAAATGAAAAAGAAAAAAATAAGCCCAGAACAGACAAGTTTCTCCTAACTAGTATTTCTTTGGTTGCCTACACTGTATCTAATATTTTAACTTTCCATCATTACTCCTCTTTTTGCTAAAAACAATTAAGATCCTAGAGTTAAAAGATTTTGTGATGTCCTGATTTATTCAACCAAAACACCCTGTTGTCTTCCTATAACAAGAAGTATGAGTAACAAACATGAAATACACATTTTTTAAACAAAAATCTGCATGCTACTTAAAAACATTTAATTAAGCCAATAATTCATTAGCTAATGAGTACAGAAGTCTAGCTCTCTGTCCTGGGAACAATCCTAGAACCATGCAGCAGAGCAACATGAAGTGGTGGTGCACAGGTGGCATCTTGTGTGCATACAAGTCTACTTGGGGATGCTCAGTGTTTCTAATGTTTTTAAGTTAGTTGACCACATTTTAAAATCAAAGAACTTCTCCAGATTTCCAGCTTTGCCAAAACTTGGAAGGTACAGCTGCATTCCCAAATGGCGACTATTGGCTGGAATTGAGCAGCAGCTGCCTCTTTCAGACAGAACATGCACTCTCCCTCAGCCTGAAGTTAGATACTAAGGCAGCCACAGAGCCACACCCCTAAATCAATGTTATGCACATCATCCCATTCTACCTCTCACGTGCCTATGGCTAAAACAGTGTACAGACTGCAATCAAGGGATGAGTGGAACCATGCCCATGAAGCTGTTTTGCAGGCAGTCTTCTCTGAGACAGGGAGACATCCAGATATTACAAGATCAATGATCTTAGGGGCATTAGTGAGACACACCTATGCCAAGTGTCCTGATGAAGACTACATTATTTGCTCCACTCTCCACTGACTGGAATCTTCTTAGTCTCATCTCTGTAGAAGCCTTAATGTCACCAACTTCTTTCTTCAAGGCAGCCTCCACATCATCGTCTTCTCCTTCACTTCCGGAAGGCTGCTGATCCTTCCCCATAAACTGTTTACATAAAACAAATAAGCAGAAATGACACAACGGCTCATGTTCAAAAGGAATAATTAACTACTTATGTGAAACTCCCACTGGCAAATGGCTCATTATTGACAATAAGGTTTTTTATTAAGAGACAGACAACACTCCCTCCAAAATGTGGAGGAAGAAACAAGTACCCTGAGAATGTGGTGCGTATCATTTGAAAATGTTTTCAGATGTCTTGACAGTGGGCACAGAGGGAAATATACCTACCAGATGAAGCACATCAGGGTGGACCTTAACACCAACCCTGGGTATCTTTGTGCTTGATATGACACTTGCCTTTTGGTGAGATTAGAAGGAAATACTTATAAACTCTTACCCCTGCCCTACAGAAGAATAGGGCACAAACTGTTCAAGAACTTGTTCAAGCACGCAGGGCAGCCCACAACTGTAATCCTAGCACTTGGCAGGCTGAGGCAGAAGGAGCAAAAGGTGGAGGCCAACGTGGGCTGTACAGCCAGGTTCTGTCTCTCTCTCTCTCTCTCTCTCTCTCTCACACACACACACACACACACACACACACACACACACACACAACTTGCTCAAGGTACCAGTGGAGGCAGGACATACACCTCTTGCCTAGTTCTTTGCCCAACCAAGGGGGTTTCCAATCCGGCACTACTCATTACTGTGCACATTTAAGAACCCTTTACTACCTACAAGAATGCAGTTTACGTACATTAGCAACTTTCTAGCCAAGCTTTCAAAGTACTACCATTATTCTCTTTTTTAGCTAGCTCAGCATAATCAGTTACTTGCCCATGGCCAATATTCAGAGCTAGTAAATGATGGCGCTTTATGATTCTTCTTCGTTTAGTTGCTCCGGGTGTGCAGTGTATACTGGTCCAGATTCTAAACCAATAATACCATGATTTCCAAATTGGAATAGTAATATTTCCAAATACAATTGTAATATTTTACGTGGTATTGATACAGAGGGCTTTACTTTTTAAAACGTTATTTTTACGTGCATTTGAGAAATAACCAGCAGCACTACCAAATCCACTACTTTGGAGATGCATACTACGGTGTAAGGCAAAGCCATGACCACAGCCAACTTCACAACACTGTCGTAAGAAGCTCGTCTGTGAAACTCGTTAGGCACACCGCCAGGGCCGCGGGAAACGATGAGTAAACGGGCGCCATGGCGATCAACTATGGGAAGAAAGGCCACAGGCGCCCACACGCGCCCGCACGGGAAGGCGGGAAGAAGCGGGGCCCCGCCGCCCCGTGGCCCCTGCCCGCCCGCCTTCCCGAGCCCCGCACCTTCTCGGGCCCGTACATGTCGTCGCCGTACTCGTTGAGCAGGCTGTAGGCCTCCTCCACGCACTTGCGCTCGTTCATGTTGCAGGTGATGAGGATGCCCTGCAGGCCGGGCTCCAGCTGCCGCGGGCCGCCCGCGTCGCGCCGCGCTCGCTTGGCCTGCGCGTACTGGGCCTTGCCTTTGCGCTTCCCGCTGCCGGGCTGGGCAGGCGGCGGCACGGGCTCCGCCATGGCGCCACGCACGGAGGCGAACCAGAACTCCGCGGTCCTCGCCCGCCCACGCGGGCTGATGGCGTCAAAGGCGCGCGACGGCCTCCCGGAACCCGCCTCCGCGCCTCCTTCCGGCTGCGCCCGGCGCCCCCGGGAACCCTGCAACGCCCGGCCCAGTTCTCGCGAGGATTGACTGCACTCCCGTCGGAGGGGTAGCTTTTCCCAGGGGAGGTTTGCAGGTGGAGCCACCCTGTACACAGACTCTGGCCTCCAGCTGAATATAAGCCACGCGTCCAAAGAACCAGTCCGCTCATTCGTATTCACTGATCCGTTGTAAATATTTAATGAGCACCTAGGTGCTAGTCATTGTCCAAAGTACAGAGTTTGGGGTCATGAGCAGAGCAAGACACTGTTGCCCTTACAGTACGCCAGTGTTCCTTAGGAGTCACTGGGGGCCTTCTAAACCACCCTAATTATTTCTTGTACCTATTGAAATGTGTATATTCAATAGAATTTCCTCTGGTGCTCCTGTGGCAGAACTCAGGATACACAAAGAAGAACAGGGCAAAGTGCAAGAACTCAGTGAAGTCAGACCCTTTACACATTTTAAGTTTTAAAATGTTTGTGGTATCACCAAGGCTATTACCCGGATCAATTTCTCTACACTTTGGTTTGACACTGTTGTCATAACAAGTAATAGTGCCATTTTGGTGAATTATTGTTCTGAATGCAGTTGGTTGGGACAGGAAAGTCACATTTTTTGCTTCTGAACAGAATCACCAGGGTGGACCCAAAGAAAGGTTTACTGTAGGATGGGTTACCTAATCCAGCGGCCCCCAAATGTGGAGTGAATTATAGTAGGAAGTCAGGAATAAAGAATCTTTCATTAATTGTAAGGCTGTTCTCAGATTTTCATTCTTGTGACTTTCATGAAAAATTAATACAGGAAAATAATAACCTAGAAATCTATACACAGGTGAAAGAATTTTCATTAGTGTTAAGGGGAAATATTTATCTTCTTTCCTCCAAAGTACACCTTACCATTTTCTTTTCTTCTTTTTCTTTC
>VMDO01010469.1:0-71515 GCA_007922755.1 Pedetes capensis | reverse complement strand
GTTGATTCCATATCCTTGCTATTGTGAAAAGTGCTGCATTGAACATGGAGATGCAGGTGTCTCTGTGGTATGATGACCCATCTCCCTTTGGGTAAATTCCCAATAGTGTTATAGCTGGGTCATATGGTAGATCTATTTTCAGTTTTTTAAGATACCTCCATATTGATTTCCACAGTAGTTGGACCAATTTACAGCTCCACCAACACTGTAAGAGTGTTCCCTTTCCCCGCAACCTCGCCAGCATTTGTTATTTGTTTTATTGATCTTGGCCATTCTTACTGGTGTAAGGTGAAATCTCAGAGTTATTTTAATTTGCATTTCCCTAATGACTAGGGAAATTGGACATTTTTTCATGTGTTTCATGGCTTTATAGACCTCTTCATTTGAGAACTGTCTACTCAGTTCCTTTGCCCATTTGTGTATTGAGTTGTTTTGGGGGGAGTTTTTTTCTTGAGTTCTTTATAAATTCTAGTAATTAGACCTTTGTCTGATGTATAGGATGCAAAGATTTTTTCCCATTCAGTGGGGGATTCCTTGACTCTGTTAATTGTTTCTTTTGCTGTGCAGAAACTTTTTAATTTCATGTGATCCCATTTATCTATTCTTGTTGCAATTTATTGAGCAATTAAAACCCTATTAAGGAAATACTTTCCTATGCCTATATGATGGAGTGTATTGCCTATCTTGTCTTCTATAAGTTTTAAAGTTTCTGGTTTTATGTTGAGATCTTTTATCCATTTTGAGTTAACTCTTATGCATATTGAGAGATGTGGGTCGGTTTTCATTTTCCTGCATGTGGATGACCATGTTTCCCAGCACCATTTATTGAAAAGGCTATCCTTTTTCCAGTTTACTTGCTTTGCTCCTTGCTATAGCACCTTGCTAAGGTGACTATAGGTGTGTTGAGGTATTTCTGGGTCTTCTATTCTGTTCCATATGTCTTCAGGCCTATTTTTGTGCCAGTACCAAGCTGTTTTTGCTACCACTGCCCTCTAGTATAACTTGAAGTCAGGAATTGTGATTCCACTTGCATTAGTTTTGCAGCTTAACAGTGTTTTGGCTATACGTGGTTTTTGTGCTTCCATATGAATTTTTGGATCATTTTTTCTATTTCTGTAAAGTCAATCAGTGGAATTTTAATGGGTATTGCATTAAATCTATAGATTGCTTTTGGTAGGATAGCCATTTTTACTGTATTAATTCTCCCTATCCAGGAGCACGGGAGGTCTTTCCATTTTTTAGTGTCCTCTGCTATTTCTTTCTTTAATGGTTTGAAATTGTTCTTGTAGAGATCTGAAGGGTCTTTGGTTAGATTGATTCCAAGTTATTTAATTTTCTGGTGGGCTATGGTGAATGGTATTTTTTCTGAAATTTCCTTCTCTTCCTGTTTGCAGTTGGTGTAAAGAAAAGCTATTGATTTTTGTGTGTTGATTCTATAACCTGCCACTTTGCTGAAGTTGTTAATTAGTTCTAGAAGTTTTCTGGTTGAGGTTTGGGGTCTTTCAGGTATAGGATCATGTCATCTGCAAATAAGGATAATTTGACCTCTTCCTTGCCTATCTGTATCCCTTTGATTTCTTTCTCTTGTCTGATTGCCCTGGCAAGGACTTCAATTACTATGTTAAATAGAATAGGAGAGAGAGGACATCCTTGTCTTGTTCCAGATCTAAGAGGAAATGGTTTTAGTTTTTCTCCATTTAATATAATGTTGGCTGTAGGTTTGTCATAAATGGATTTTATGATATTAAGGTATTTGCCTGTTATACCTATCTTCTCCAGCATTTTTATCATGAAAAAGTGGTGCACTTTGTCAAAGGCCTTTTCAGCATCAAATTGAGATGATTGTGTGGTTTTTGTTTGCCAGTTCCTTGATATGTTGGATTACATTAATTGATATCCGTATGTTGAACCAGCCTTGCATCTTTGGTATAAATCCCACTTGGTCATGGTGAATAATCTTTTCCATATGCTGCTGGATTCTGTTTGCCAGAATTTTATTAAATATTTTTGCATCTAGATTCATAAGGGAGATGGGTCTATAATTCTCTATCTTAGATGAATCTTTTCCTGGTTTAGGTATCAGGGTGATGGTAGCTTCATAGAATGAATTTGGGAGTGTTCCCTCCTTTTCTATTCTTTGGAATAATTTGAGGAAGACAGGTATTATATGTTCTTTAAAAGTTTGGTAAAATTCTGTCGTGAATCCATCAGGACCTGGGCTCTTCTTTGTTGGGAGACTTTTAATTACCTTTTCTATTTCTGTATAGGTAATGGGCTTGTTTAAGTCAGTTATGTCTTCTGGGATTAGTTTTGGTAGGTCATACGTGTTAATAAGTTTGTCCATTTCTTCTGCATTTTCATATTTTTTGGAATACAGTGTCTCATAGTAATCCCTGACAATTTTCTGTATTTTGTTGGAGTCGGTGGTTACGGACCCGTTGTCTTTTGTAATCTGTACTATGTTAGATTTTTCCTTTTTCTTTTTGATGAGGTTGGCCAGAGGAGTGTCTATTTTATTAATCTTTTCAAAGAACCAGCTCTTAGTCTTATTAATTTTTTGAATTATCTCTTTGGATTCTAACTGAGCTATTTCTCCCTTTATTTTTGTAATTTCTTTTTGGGTGTTCCTTTTAGGATTGATTTGTTGTTGGATTTATAGTGTCTTAAGATGCATTATTAGGTCATTTATTTGGCTCTTCTTTACTTTATTGATGAAAGCACTTAATGCTATAAACTTCCCTCTTAAAACTTCCTTTGCTGTATCCCATATGTTTTGGTAGGATGTGTTTTCATCATCATTTGATTGCAGGAATTTTTTAAATTCCATTTTGATTTCACCAACAACCCATTGGTCATTCAGCAGTGTATTATTCAGTCTCCATGAGTTTGTAAAGTTTCTGGAATTATTCTTGCTCTTGAGCTCCAATTTTATCCCATTATAATCTGATAAGGAACAGAGAATAATTTCTACTTTTTTGTATTTGTTGAGGGAGTTCTTATGGACTAGCATATGATCTATCTTAGAAAATGTACCATGTTGAGCTGAGAAGAATGTGTATTCCTCATCGTGTGGATGAAATATTCTGTATATATCTGCGAGATCCAACTGGTTTAGTGTGGAGATTAGATTTGATGTTTCTCTGTTGATTTTTCATTTTGATGACCTGTCTCTCGATGAAAGTGGGGTATTGAAGTCTCCCATTACTATTGATTCTTGTCCAATAAAGTTCTTTATATTCCATAAAGTTTGTCTTATAAAGCTAGGTGCCCCTGTGTTTGGGGCATAAATATTTAGGAGTGTTATTGGTTCCTGATCGATTGTTCCTTTTATTAAAATGTAGTGTCCTTCTTTGTCTCTTCTAATTAGTTTTGGAATGAAATTTAATCCATATGAAATTAGAATTGCAACACCTGCTTTTTTGTGTGTGTGTCCCCCCCCCCCCGCTAGGTATACAGTTTTCCAGCCCTTAACTCTCAGTTTATAGTTTATTCCAGTCTTTGTGAGTTAGATGAGTTTTTTGAATACCACATATTGATGGTTTATATTTTTTCATCCAATTAGCCATCCTCTGTCTCTTAATTGGCGAGTTAAAACCATTTGCATTAATAGTGATTATTGAGAAGCATTTATTGTTATATATCCAATCATTTCCTGTTACTGGTTTATGAATCATGTTTGCTTTGGTCCTTTCTTGTGTTGCACACATTTCAGCTATCCAGTTCTCTGATTTCCTATATAGGGTTGTCTTATCTCTCCTGGATGTGGTAATTGATTTACAATCCTCTGAAGGGCTGGTTTGGTGGTTGCATATCATGTAGCTCCTCTGAAGCCAAATCCTTGATTTCAGTGTTGGTCCAGCTTCTTCCTCTATCTCCCAATCTAAGCTATCACTGTTTTTATCTATTCAATGTGAGTTCTGAACCCTTAATCAAGGCTTCCCTGTACTCTGGGACAGAAAGCGTGTGCTATCTGTCCGCCATCTTGCTCATTCTCGTCTTCTTTTTTTTCATTGACCTACCACTCTTCCACACATGATGTCCTTTTCCAGGGATTGGTCCCTCCTGATTACATGTCCAAAATACATCAGATGTGGCCTAGCCATCCTTGCTTCCAAGGAGCACTCTAGTTGCACTTCTTCTAGGACAGATCTGTTGGTTCTTTTGGCAGTCCATGGTATATTCAACAGTCATATCTCCAGCACAATAATTCAAAACCATCAATTTTTCTTCTGTATCATTTATTCAATGTCTAGCTTTTCCTCACAAGCATATGATGCAACTGAAAATACCATGGCAGAAAAAAATGATTATAAATAGATTAAATGTCAATATATTTGTTATTTGTTAGGTTCTGTCAAGTCCAGTCTGACTCATAGCAACTGTATGTACAACAGAAGGAGACGCTCCCTGACACTGTGCCATGCCTGGAACTATGTCAGTGCTTCTCTGCTATTCATAGGGTTTTCAGTGGCTGAATGTTTCCGGATTATTTTGGGAGTGGGCTGCCATGTCCTTCTCCCACTTTTTCAGTACTAGAGATTGAACCTAGGGCCTCAGTGCAAGACAGCACTCTACTACCTGAGCTAAACCCAATACATACAGGGCTTTCTAAATGAATGACATTATATCCATACCCAATGACTCACTATGTATTCAGTTAAGAGAATGATTCAGTTCTCTATTTGTACTGTAGAAAGCTATCCAATATGTTTCATTAACTGTAAGAAACCCAGGGTGCAGAATTAAATGGCCCAATTTGATATTTTCAAAAGATTTATATGTATGGATACACATAAAATCTCTCTCTCTCTCTCTCTCTCTCTCTCTCTCTCTATCTATCTCTCTGCATGTATATATTACACTCAGTTTTGTTGCAGAGCATGGACCGAATTGGATAATAGAACTCTTTTTCACTGCATATTCTTTGATAATTACTAATATGTTAGCCATGGAAATACTGAGTAGTTTCTTTCAACTTAAAAAGAAAACTAGTTAATAGATTGTTGGGGTTGTTGTTAGGTACTGTCAAGTTGAGGCCAACTCATAAGGATCCTCATAGGGTTTTCAATGGCTGATTATTTGGGGATTGTTTGGGGAGCAGGCTGATATGTCCTTCCCCCATTTTTGTAGTTCTAAGGATTGAATCCAGGCCTCTAAGATTGCAAGGCAGCAGTCTATCAACTAAGCTAAACTCTAGCCCTCAGTTAACAGATTAAGAACAGTAAATAAGAAATGAATCTACTCATTAAAGATTTGTTGGAGTTGGAGAAAGACTGTGGGGCCACATCCTGTAAGTCCTACGGACTGTGCTAAAATATTTGTATCTTATAGTGATGGGAAGCTATGGGGGATTTTAAGCAAGGGAGTAAAAATGAGACTCATCAATTCCTTCAAACAGAACTTCCTTTACTATAATGAGGAAAGTAGAAGCTTATGGAGGAGATTTAGCATTTGCTCCTGCCCCTTGTCTACCTGTCTGCTTATGTGTGGGCCCACATACCAGTCTTCTGAGTTGTAACTAGATGAAAAATTGTCTCTTCCCCGCTCTGAAAACCTCTCCATGAGTTCAGAGATGCTGTCCCTTCCTTGCTGCACCTCTCTGTCCGGAATCATCATTTTCATTGGCTTTAATAAGCCAGCCTCAGCACCAAACATATGCCTTATTTTCTTCCATCCATCTTGGACAGCTAGTGGATGTTACAAACTTAAATATCTAGTCACAAATTCCTGATATTCTCCTCAAAACTTGTTTGATTGGCAGTTTGTAGTCTCTTTGTCAATAGCAAGTCCATCCTTCAGTTTCCCAGGATGCACACCCTGGTGTCATGCTGCTCAGCCTCTCCTGTCCTCTCAGCATCTGTATTCAATGTCCCTGAAATTTTTTTTCTGGGCTGCTTTGACAATATTCTAGAATATGGCATTTATCTCAACTTCTGCTATGTACCTTGTCCAAAATCTGTCATTTCTCACTGAACTCATCTTTGTGTGTACCCTTATCAGCCCCCACTGCCAGTCTACTCTCAACACAACAATTTGAGGAATTCTTTAACAGTATAAGACAGGTCACGTCACCCTTCTGTCAGGACACCCACTCTCTCCCCTCCACCCTCTCATTTCTCACAGGATAAAACTCAAAAGTCTTTCAGTTGATCTTGTCTGCCCTTCCTTCCTTCCTTCCTTCTTTCCTTCCTTCCTTCCTTCCTTCCTTCCTTCTTTCCTTCCTTCCTTCCTTCCTTCCTCCGTCCGTCCCTCCCTTCCTTTCTCTCTCTCTCTCTCTCTCTCTTTCTCTCTCTCTCTCTTTCTCTCTCTCTCTTTCTCTCTCTCTCTTTCTCTCTCTCTCTTTCTCTCTCTCTCTCTCTCTCTCTTTCTTTCTTTCTTTCTTTCTTTCCCCTCCCCTTCCCTTTTAGTCCCTTCCCTTTCCTTCCTTTCTCTCTCTCTCTCTCTCTCTTACTTTCTTTCTTTTTTCTTGTGCTGAGCATTGAACCCAGGGCCTCACACATGTTAAATATGTGCTCCACCATGGACTACATCCTCAGCCCCTAGTCTTGTTCCTTGTTACCCTCTGGTGTGACCTCTTACCACTCTTTCCTTTGTTCTTTCCACCACACTGCCCCTTGGCCACCTCTTGAAGCTGGGAGGGCTCCCTCCGAAGGTCTTTGCACTGGCTTTTCTTTCTGGCAGATAGGCTCTTCCCCCATATACCCATGTTCTCCCTCCTTCCCTCTGATTCTGATATCTGCTAAATGTCACCTTCTCAGAGCTCATGTTCTCTGTATAAAATTGCAACTTCCTTGTCTGTTATTTCTGTTCCTTTCTCCTTTTTCCTCCTCCTTCCCTCCTCCTCCTCCTCCTTCTTCTTTTCAGTGCTACAAGTTTGAACCCAGGGTTGTCTTCCTGCTAGGCAAGTGCTCTACCACCAAGCTACACCCCAAGCCCATTTTTATTTCTTATTTTGAGGCAGGGTCTTGGTAAATTATTGAGATTTCTCTGTCCTAAAATTTGCAATCCTCCTGCCTCACTCTGTGTGTGCCACAGTGTCCAGCTACTCTTCTTTTCAAATATTACTTGTAACTTTCAGAAATAACATGTATAAACTAATTTATGTATATAATATCCCCTCTCACTAGAATACTGACTCTATGATGTGATGTAGTTTTTTACCTTATTCCCTGCACCTAGAAAGATGCTTGGTGGAAACATTCCAGTTAAAAAAATCACTTATTCAATCACTTAATTGTTGGCATAATTTTTGGAAAGATATACACCCAGCTTCCTTTGGAGGAAGTGGTCTGAGTTGGAAAATAGATTTATCTTACATTATTTATTGTTTCATAATTGTTAGGTGCCGTCGAGTTGGTATCCAACTCATAGCGACCCTCGTAGGGTTTTCAATGGCTGACTATTTCGGGATTGCCTTGGGAGTGGATTGCCAGGTCCTTCTCCCATTTTTGCGGTGCTGGGAATTGAACTCGGGACCTCAGAGACTGCAGTGCAGCGCTCTACCCACTGAGCCAAATCCCAGCCCAAAACAATCAGTGATTGGAAACCCTATGAATAGTTGTTGTTGTTACGTGCCGTCGACTCGGTATCCGACTCATAGCGACCCTCTGTACACAGGGGAAACACTATTGTCAGTGCTTCTCTGCTGTTCATAGGGTTTTCAATGGCAGATTGGTTTTTGGGAGGGGGTTGCCAGGTCCTTCTCCCAAGCCTACAGCTTCTGGTGTTCCCAGGAGGTCTCTCATCCAGGTACTAACCAGGCCTGACTGTGCTTAGCTTCCAAGATCTGACGGGATCGGATGCCACAGGGCTATGGCTGCAGGCGTTTCATAATTATTAGTATTTTAACCATGTGAATATTGATTAGTTTCTCTCAACTTAAGGACATTAGTTAACTAATAAGAACAGTATATAAAATAGACTCTACTCATTCAAGATTTGTTTTGATTAGCCAGCTGTGCTTTTATATGGACTACATATTTTATCATGGCTAACCTGTGACAATGTTGGGCTGTCTGTAAGATTACCAAAGGTATGTTTTAACTTATATTGAATGATTAAGGAAGACACAAAGATTAAATAATTTGTCTGAAGTTATGGAACTTCTAGAAAGAGAAGCTTAAAATTTGGATACATGCCATTTCTTTAATTGGCAATTAAAATATTTTGTTGATAACTTTTTCCACACCAGATGATTGATACATGAATGTGGTAAAAATTCAAATAGTACAATATCCACAGTGAAAAATCCTGCATTTGAACTCTGAGGTACCAATTTTCCTTCCTGTAGGTCATTGTGCCATTTCCTAATGTATTCATCAAAATAAGCAATATATAACCATGTATAAAAATATCTTTTTCTATAATTCATATTTTTAATATAGGTAAGTACCTGCTATAGATTCTATAGTGCACTTTGCTTAAAGTGTGACCTCTACATAAGTATTCTCATTCAGCTCAAGAAGGGAAAGTGAATTTCTGAGGCATGTTGTTGTTTTAATTATTTGTTTTTTTCCCCCTCCAAACTGTGTTATTTATGCCAGAACTGTAGAGGGCATTGTAATCCTTCTGAAAATCTTGACATAGCTATGGATAATGTTTTAATGATCTTGAATATGGTACAAAGTTTAAAATTTGGAGAAGCTTCTGTATCAAAAATGCATGTCAATTCACATTATTTACCTGTGCTCATTTGTTTTGTACACTCTACATAAAATCAATTGCAATATGTATTTATATCATCCTATCACCTCTAAGCCCTCAAGTGTCTGTCAGTCTGTCATACTGTGGGGCCTTGTGTGTTGCTATGATGCTGAAAGCTATGCAAACAGTATTTCAGTTATGAGCAGGGCTACCCGTGGTGGACAGATTTCAGCTGAGCTTCCAGACTAAGACAGACTAGGGAGAAGGAACTGACAGCCCACTCCTGAAAGAATTAGCCATTGAAACCTCTTTGAATAGCAGAGACATACTGTCAAATTGTTTCATTCTCTTGTACATAAGGCCACCATGAGTCAGATCCAACTTGCTGGCACCCAACAACAACATATCAACTCTAAGAGGAATAATTTTTGTGTAATAGATAAGATACACAATTTCCAAAGCATAATTCTTGTCCTTAAGTTGGAGACATCTATTTGTAATGATCACAGGAATGATATCTTTCCTTTTAATCAGTTAAAAAGTATTTGCATGGCCTCATGAAAACTGCTGTGCCCTGGCTCAGTCCAACTCTACTGTTTACAAGCTCTGCCAGGCTGGAAAATCGTAGCAGTCCATTGACATCCATTCTTCTCTTTCTGGCCAAAAAGCAAGATAACATTGCCATTGGATCTTGCAGTGAGGGTGCCACATTGGAGCCTAGACAATAAAAGCTTCACTGGTCTGCTTTTCCTCCATTGTCTTAGGTGAGCAGACTTTCTGTTTTCTCTCACTGGGTATTTCAGACTTTGATCATTCTCTTCAAGCCCAGGTCCTATTGTTCTCTTTATCAAGAAACTGAGGGCATTGGGCAAAATGCCTGCACTCTCTGCTAGCCTATCCAAGCACTTGCACTCTAGGTATCCATCTCTCCACCAACTCTTCTCTCCTTCCATGTACTGCTGCAGCACTGAGGGCTTGCAGTGCTGTATTTCACTAGCTAAGGTTAATTCATGGGCTGGGATTTAGCTCAGTTGGTAGAGCGCTGCACTGCAGTCTCTGAGGTCCCGAGTTTGATTCCCAGCACCACAAAAATTGGAGAAGGACTTGGCAATCCACTCCCAAGGCAATCCTGAAACAGCCAGCCATTGAAAACCCTATGAGGGTCACTATGAGTCGGATACCGACTGGACTGGACGGTACCTAACAACAATGTTAACTCAGCATTTACTACAGATAAAGCATGTGCCTAATACACATTTTTTCATTTAGGAAAACAAGACAATATTTTAAAATGCATGCTTTCTAATTCAGATGAAAAAATCAGTACTGAGAAAATATTTTATTTTAGGTTAAAAGAGTATTCTATTATTATTAATGGTTTAGCTATTGGAGTTAATGAGCAGTATCTTTCAAAATTCCATTTGCAATACAAAGATAAATACATGTATCAGAATGGCAAAAATCAGTGGTACTTCCAATGGTAGTGAGGATGTAGAGAAAGTGTTTCAGTGAGACTTTGCTGGTGCAAATGTAAAATGTTAGTTTTCCATCACTGTGACAAAATAGCTGACACAGACAACTTAACAGAGGAAAGATTTATTTTGGCTCGTGATTCCAGAGGTTTCAATCTAATAGCAGGGGGAATGTGGTAGAGAAGAGCAGACAGCATCATAGCAGCCAGGAAGGCGGAGAGATAGAGAGAGAGATAGAGAGGGAGACAGAGAGAGAGAGAGAAAGAGAGAGAGAGAGAGAGAGAGAGAGAGAGAGAGAGCGTGAGAGAGCACGCGCGAGAGAGCAAATGCCTTTACTAGATGGGCTTCTCCTTTTCTGCATTTTATTCTATCCTGGACTCCAGCCTATGGGATGGTGTTTCTCACATTTAGGATTATTCTTCCTGCCTTTTTTATCCTCTCTAGAAATACTGTGACACACTTTCCCAGAGGTGTACTTTACTAATCCCCTAGGCATTTCTTAATCCAATCAAGTTGATGATGAATATTAACCCCCAGTGCTATTAAAAAACACTTGACACCCAAACACATCCTCTTGAACCATAACATTCCATCCCTTGCCCCCAAAATGCTCATATTCATCTTATAATGCAAAATGTACTGCCCTGTCAGGGGCTCCCTATAGGGACTGAGACCCTCGTACACATGGCCTGGCATCCCAGGCTCTCCCTTGAAATCTAAGTGGAAGCTTCCATGATCCAGAGCTCTTATGTTCTACATGCCTGCAAAACCATCATCATGTGGATGACACCAAGGTCTTCCACTAGCTTGATCAGTAGCCAAGGCTCCCTTGAACCATGGCTGAAGTTACCTCTGAGTGTCTTGATGGCTGAATGAGGGGAAACACTTCTCGAGGCAGCTCTGTGTGAGCATTGTGCACTGGAGGCAATCTTTTCTTCAAATGGGCTTGTCATTTCATATCCTTGAGCCTGCAGAGGGTAGGATTTGGGCAATTCCTGAGATGCCCTCAGGCATCATTCCTATTGTCCCAGTGGAAAGTTACCTGGCTTCTCTTAACTTGTACTAATCTCTCCAGAAACCATGGTCTCCTTAGTGATAAATTTCCCTGAGCATTTGTTACCAAACTGCAAAATTTTCAAACCTTTCTTCTTTGCTTTTCCCCCCAATTCTCACTGTAAACTTGGCCCAAAACAGCCCATGATAATCATGTCACAATCTGAATGCTGAGTTACCTTGAAATCTGTGACAAAATACCTGAGCAAAACAACTTAATGTTGTTGTTGTTAGGTGCCATCGCGTTGAGTCCAACTCACAGTAACCCTCATAGGGTTTTCAATGGCTGACTGTTTCAGGATTGCCTTGGGAGTGGGTTGCCACATACTTCTCCCATTTTGCAGTGCTGGGAATTGAACTCAGGCCCTCAGAGACTGCAGAGCAGTGCAATGTAGCGAAGATTTATTTTGGCTCATGATTTCAGAGGTTTCAGTCCATCATGGCAGGGAAGATGTGGCAGAGAAGAGTAGCTCACATCATGGTGGCCAGGAAGCGGGTGGGGGGGTGGGGAGAGAGAGAGAGAGAGAGAGAGAGAGAGAGAGAGAGAGAGAGAATGACTACTAGTTGGTTTTCTTCTTTTCCCCCCTTTTATTCCATCCTTGCCCTTAGTAGATAGGATGATGTCACCCACATTCAGAGTGAGTCCTCCCTCCTTAGTTAGTCCTCTTTGGAATTCCCTCATAGACAAACCCAGAAGTGTGCTTTACTAATCTCCAAGCCATTTCTCAATCAAGTCAAGCTGACAATCAAGATTAACTATCATGGTCACTCTGAAAAACATACCATACAACCCCTTAATTATATTCTTGGGCATTTATTACAGGGAAGTGAAAACTTATGTTCATAGAAAATCTTCATGAATATTCTTAACATCTTTATTTATAATACCCAGAAACTGGAAACAACATAAATGTCTTCAAAATGGACCATCTGTGGACATCCATGCCACTGAATACTACTTAGCAATATAAATCAATGAACTATTGGTGCATGCAATAATTTGGATGGCTCTCAAAGTCATTAACCTGAATGAAAAAAATTTCAAAAAAATTAAATGCCATCTACTTTAAATTATATAACATTCTTAAAATGATAGAGTTTTGAAATCAGGTTGGCGGTTGCCAGATATTAGGGATAGGAGGTAGAGTAAGTGTTTTTAGAAAGAGGTAGGGAGGAAGCCTTGAGGTGATAGCATGGTTCTATGTCTGCATGGAGGTGGTCACACAGATCTATACCTGTGATGACTACTACACACACACTTGCGTGCACACACACACACACACACACACACACACACACACACACACACCTAGTGAATTCTGGTGCCAGGCATAGTGGTACATGCCTGTAATTCCAGAAATTCAGGAGGAAGAGCCAGGAGGATGACAGGTTCAAGGCCAAAGGCAGCCTGTGTAACTTAGTGAGACCCTATTTCAAGATAAAAAATAAAAACAAGGCTGGAGGTGCAGCCCAGTGGTAGGGAGCACTTGCAAACTGTGCAAAGCCCTGGGTTCAGCCCCTTATTACAGCAAACAATTTGACAAAACAACAACAAACAACAAAAATCTAGTGAATTCTGAATAAGCTCTGTAGATTGGACCAATGTAATTTCCCCATCTATTATAAAAGATGTTACCATTGGGAGAAGGTGAATGAAGGGTCCAATCCAATTCCTGTACGTTTCTTTTGAAATTTCCTATGACTCTATAGTTATTTTAAAATTAAAAGTCAAAAACCAAAGAACCCCTGTATTCTTTTATTTATTTTTTTAATAGCACTGGGGCTTTAACCTAAGGTCTCACATATGCTTTCAGATGCTCCGCTGAGCCAGAACACCATCCCATTTTTTGCTTTTTATTGAGACAGTATCTTGCTAAACTACACAGGCTGCCTCTGGCCTTAAACCTGTGATCCTCCTGCCTCCATCTCCCAAGTTGCTGGGATTACAGATATGGGCCATTAGACCTGGCAAGAACCCTTCTATTCAGTGCTTATTAATTTTCCAATTGTCTATCTTGACCTTTGTGTTAAAATTTTTGAATCAATACTTGACGAGATGAGTTCTTGTGAATGTGTAAGGTGGAATCTTCTTGTTCCAGGTAACACAATTATAAATATTTTCCCTTTTCTTAGAAAAAGGAGAGGTTTTATTTGTTTGTTTGTTTAGACAAGGCCACATGCCTTTAGGAAAAATAATTTATTTAATTTTTATAGAAGACTTCAAGTTAGGAGCATGTTTTGTTCATTTTGTTTGCTTCGTCTGTAAAAAACAAAATACATTAATCACTTCAGACACTCAACATGTTTGATAATTTTATAATTTTGTTGCCCCTATTCTGTACTATGTTACTCTAGACGTGCAACAACTCCTGTTTTTCCTTCATGTTTCCAGAAGAAGAATTGATCAATTTATTAACAAAAACACTGATGTAGGCAGTTGATTTTTCAGGTGTGAATAAATGCCTAAGATTTATGTGCTACACTGTATGTAACTTAGCATTCAATACTGCAAATTCCTTATCTTAAATGTTTCTTGGTGACTTTTCTCATAGGCCAGTTTTTTCTGTTGGCTGTAGGCTTCTGTTATAGTGTCTTATCCCCTTCCCTCCATAAACTCTTCTCTCTTTTGTACTTATTCTTGCCCATAATTTTTTTTTATTCAAAACAAAACAAAGCAAAACAAAATGCAGACTTTTTTTTTGGGTGTTGTCTCTCTTCAGAGGTGAATGAATTTCACCTTTCATTCCTAACAAAGACATTTTCCCACTAAATGGAGTTAAAGCACCTAATTATTTTCAACTTGATTATAGTAATTTTGAAAACTGCTTTTAATACTTTTTGGACTAGGTTGAGGTATAAGTAAATAAATAAAAGACAATTATATATATACCACAGAGAAATGTGCAAATGTGTAATATATATATCTATATCTCTCTCTATATATATATCTCCTATATATTATGTATAATACATATTATAGATAATGTATAAATCTATAAATATATATAAGATATATTGTTGTTAGGTGCCATCAAGTAGGTCTGACTCATAGCAACCCTATGTACAATAGAACAAAACAGTCCCTGACACTGTGCCATGCTTGGCACTATGTCAATGCTTCTCTGCTAGTCATAGGGTTTTTCAATGGCTGATTGTTTTGGTGATTGTTTCCAGATGGGCTGCCAGATCCTTTTCCTATTTTTGTGGTGCTGGGGATTGAATCCAGGGCCTCAGAGTTCATAGAGCAGCACTCTATGAACTGAGCTAAGCCCCAGCTTCAGAAATATTATACATATACATATATGTATACATATATACATCTATCTATCTATAATATATGCCTGCAGCTGTAGCCCTGTGGAGTCCAATCCCATCAGATCTCTAAAGCTAAGCAGGGTCAGGCCTGGTTAGTACTTGGATGGGAGACCTCCTGGGAACACCAGCTGCTATAGGTTTGGGAGAAGGACCCGACAACACACTCCCAAAAATCAATCTGCCATTGAAAACCCTATGAACAACATAAAAACACTGACAACAGTGTTTCAGGTGAAACACTGTGTGTATTTCTCTGTGTGTAGGGTCACTATGAGTCAGATACCAACTTGACAGCACCTAACAACAACAACATATATAATATATATGTACACATATATAATATACGCACATATTAGTATTCATGGAGTCATTATTTGTAATGGCCAAAAAAAAAAAAAAATGAGTCAATCAAATGCTTATAAATAGTAGAATGTATACATAGTGATATTTTCTTTTTCTTTTGCTTGGAGATTGAACCCAGGGCCTTGTGCATGTTTTTCAGGTATTCTACCACTGAGTTTCACCCCAAGGCCCTTTTTAATTTTTAATTTTGAGACAAGGTGTTGCAAAGTTGCATAGGCTGCCTCTGGCCTCAAACTTGCGATCTTCCTTCCTCTGCCTCCTGAGTTGCTGGGGTTGCAGGAGTGTACCACAGTGCCTAGCAAATAGTCACATTTTCACTGAAATACAGTAGAACAAAAGCTACATTCAGAGACAAGAGTAAAGTTCCCAGACACAGTGTTGAGCAGAAACAAGATACAAAAGTGTGGGTATGGTTTATTTTAAATAAAGTTCAGAAATAAAAGAAATCAGTAATATTAGAAATCCAGATAGTGGTTTCTTTGGGGGAAGAGGAACACTGAAATTGGAAGGGCACTTGGGGAGGTTTTCTGGGGTGCTGCTAATATTTTATTCCTTGATAGTCTTGTAAGTTATAATAGTATGCAGGCTGTGAATGTTCATTGAACTAGTCCCTTGTAGTTTGCGTATTACCTATATTATACTTCTATTGCATAGTTTATTTTTTAAAAGATACAATTTCAGGCATAGTGGTACCCTCCTGTAATTCCAGAGATTGGGTAGGCAGAGGCAGGAGAAAGGCAAGTTCCAGGCCAGAGACAAAAAATTTTAAAAAAGAAGTTGGGGGTGCAGCTCAGTGGCAGAGTGCTTGCAAAGCATGTGCAAGTCCCTAGGTTCAACCTCCAAGTACTGGAAAAAAAAAAAAAGGATGAGTTAAGGGTTCTTCTTTCTATTTCATAGTTGAGCAAACTGAATTTAGAAGACTGAGTTATATGCCACTGGCTCAGCAATAGAATACAGTCTAGGGCTTCTGTACCATTGCTGTTGTTTGGTGTCATTGAGTCGGGTCTGACTCATGGCAACTCTATGTACAGTAGAACAAAACACTCCCAGATTCTGTGCCAGACACAGGATCTTATTTATGTTTAACCCCATTGTTGCAGATACTGTGTCAATCCATCTATGTGAGGATTTTCCTTTTTTTTTCGTTGACCTGTCACTCTCCCAAACATGATGTCCTTTCTGCAGCGATTGGTCCCTCCTGACTACATGTCCAAAATATGTAAGACGCAGTCTGGCTATTCTTGCTTCCAAGGAGCACTCTGGTTACACTTCTTCTAGGACAGATCTGTTGGTTCTTTTGTAGTCCATGGTATATTCAACATTCATCTTCAGCACCATAATTAAAAAGCATCAATTCTTCTCCTATCTCCCTTGTTCAATGTCCAGATGCAACTGAAAATACCATGGCATGAGTCAGGCGTACCTTCGTCTTCAATGTGATGTCTTCACTTTTCAATACTTTAAAAGAGATCTTTTGCCACAGCTTTCCCCAAAGCAATGTGTCTTTTGATTTCTTGACTGGTGCTTCTGTGGGTGTTGATTGTAGAATCAAGTAAAGCAAAATCAAAGACAACCTCCATCTTTTCTCCATTTATCGTGAAGTTGCATACTGACTCAGTTGTAAGGCCTTTTATTTTGTTGATGTTGAGTCTCAGTCCATACTGAAGGCTGTGTTCTTTGAGTAGAACTGCTACTGACTTAATAAAAGGGTTTACTTAGTGACTATTTGGAAAGTTGAACTTTCCCTAACACTTTTCATCTTTACTTTTTTCTTTAAAAACTAATACAGTAAATAATTTAGGCTTTGAGGCCAATATGGTCTGTGTAGCAGACCATACTATGCTACTATTGAGTGCACAAGCAGTCATAGATAATGCATAAATGAATACATGTAGTGTCCCAATAAAACTTTATTTATAGAAAACAAAAACTTGAATTTTATATAATTTTTACATATCATGAAATATTTTTATTCTTTTATTTCTTTTTAATCATTCAGCAATATAAAACCATTGTTAGTTCCTAGGCCATACAAAAATAAGTGGTAGGCTGGTTTTGGCCCTGAGGCTCACTCAGTTTGCCAACCCATTTTAGGAGATCTGTTTGCAGTATTGACATTAGTTGGAATTTATTCCAACAATTTATATATTTCTATATATTCATGGGCAAGAGAGTAACCCTTAAAATACCCTCATATTGAAAAGCTCTTTAAATTATAAAAATTTCAGCTTATTAATATACCACCGATTTCGTGGCTCATAAGTTAAGCTAGAAAGTTCTTTGAGGAACAGTTTTGTCCACTGATTCACTCCTGTATTTTCTTTCATTTCTTCCCTTTGCATTTAATGAGGATAAAGAAAATGTTCTGGGCTACAAATGGATTCATCAAATGTCAACAACTGTTGACATATCTGTTATTGAAAAAGACTTTGGTTTACACCCTAGGACAGTCCAGCCATTTTAGCTGTGGGTATGCTAAACGAAAGCAGAAATAGAAGGCAAACCTAACAAGTGATAGGTATTACTACTGATGAGAGAGCATGTCATTCGGAAAAGGATGCAAATAACAAAGGATGTAGTAATTTAAAGAGTACTGATAAATGATCCTAATTAATAATTTTTATGTTCATTTTGGTAAAAACTAATGGAAGCCATGGCATGTGAAAAGAAAGGTGGGAAGCCTGTAAATTTGTAAAACCAAAATTGGTCAGTGTGTATGTCATTGATTCTCAATTGGTGTCCTGGGACATGCATGCTATAAATCTCCCAGAAATACAGATTTGGCTCATTGAATTTTGGCTACAACTGAGAAGGGAAACTTAGCAATGTCTGGCAGACTGAGTGCACAGTCACAATGTGGTAAGAGGGGTGAAATTAATCATGCTTCAATAAGGATGGAAAAAATTAAGATGTGAAGAAGAACAGATGTGAGGTGGCATATATCACCAAGTTGACTCTGAGGAAATACTTGTGTGCACTGGAACAGGTAAGAAGTTCATCTGCTGGTTTATGTGATAAAAGTCAATGCAGTAAATATTTGTACTGAAACAGCAAAATAGTGCTGATGGTCATTCAAATGAATACTGTAATAATGTGTGTCTACAACTGCATTTCTTTGAATGTGCAGTAAAAAATTCCAGTATTCCAAGTGTGCCATGGCCATAATAATGGTCTAAATTAGTGTTTCTCAACATGGCTCCTACTGAGGTGTTGGTCAGGATAATATTTTGTTGAAGGAATACCCTCAGATACTTTGCAAGTTGTTTATCATCCTTGGTGCCACCCATTAAATGACAATGCCATATCACAGCTATTGTTGCAACCCAAATATATTTATATCTTCCACATGCTTCCTAGGCATATGGTACTACCAGTTCTGGTGAAGAAACATAAACAATACAATTCTACGTCACGAATCTTACACTAGATCTTTAATAGGCTGCTTGGTGGATTGTTGTTTTTCGATGCCGTCAAGTCAAGTCCGACTCATAGTGACCCTCTGTACAACAGATTGAAACACTTCCTGATTCTGTGCCAGGCAAACGATCTTATTTATGTTTAAGCCCATTGTTGCAGACACTATGTCAATCCATCTGGTGGAGGGTTTTCCTCCTTTGTGTTGACCTGCCACTCTCCCAAACATGATGTCCTTTCTCTAGGGATTGATCTCTCCTGACTACATGTCTGAAATATGTAAGATGCAGTCTGGCTATTCTTGCTTCCAAGGAGCACTCTGGTTGCACTTCTTCTAGGACAGATTTGTTGGTTCTTTTGGCAGTCTATGGTATATTCAATAGATGTCTCCAGCACCATAATTCAAAAGCATCAATTCTTCTCCTGTCTCCCTTGTTCGATGTCCAGCTTTCACAACCATATGATGCAACTGAAAATACCATGGCATGAGTCAGACGCACCTTCGTCTTCAATGTGACATCTTTGCTTTTCAACACTCTAAAGAGATCTTTGCCACAGCTTTTCCTAGAGCAACGCGTCTTTTGATTTCTTGACTGCTGCTTCTATGGGTGTTGATTATAGAGCCAAGCAAAGCAAAATCATGGACAACCTCAATGTTTTCTCCATTTATTGTCAAGTTGTGTACTGACCCAGTCATAAGGATTTTTGTTTTGTTGACATTTAGTTGCAACCCATATTAAAGGCTACGATCTTTGATCATTAGTAAATGTTTTAAATCCTCTTCACTTTCAGCAAGCAGAGTTGTGTCATCTACATAACACAGGTTGTTAATGAGTCTTCCTCCAATCCTGATGCTGCATTCTTCCTCATAAAGTCCAGCTTCTTGGATTATTTGCTCAGCATATAAATTGAAGAGATATGGTGAAAGTATACAGCCCTGATGCACACCTTTCTCAACTTTAAACCAGGCAGTGTTTCCTTGTTCTATTCGAACAACTGCTTCCTGGTTCACATACAGATTTCTCATGAGTACAATTAGGTGCTCTGATATTCCCATTTTCTGAAGAGTTACCCATAATTTATTATGATCCACACAGTCAAATGCCTTTGCATAGTCAATAAAACATAGATAGACATCTTTCTGATATTCTCTACTTTTGGCTAAAATCCACCTGACATCAGCAATGATGTCGCTGGTTCCCTGCCCTCTTCTGAATCCCACTTGGTTTTCCAGTAATTCCCTGTCTATATACTGCTGCAGTCACTTTTGAATGATCTTTAATAAAAATTTGCTTGCCTCTGTTATTAATGATATTGTCTGATAATTTGCACATTCAGTTAGATCCTAGCCCTGTGGCATCCGATCCTGTCAGATCTCGGAAGCTAAGCAGGGTCGGACCTGGTTAGTACTTGGGTGGGAGACCGCCTGGGAACACCAGGTGCTGTAGGCTTGGGAGACGGATCCGGCAACCCACTCCCAAATCAATCAGCATTGAAAACCCTATGAACAGCAGAGAAGCACTGACAATAGTGTTTTGCCTATTGTACATAGGGTCATTATGACTTGACGCCATCTAACAACAACAACAACAACAACAACAACAACAACAGGTTTGGTGGATAGATGGCTTATATGTAATTACAGTTTTCAACATCTTGGAAACAACACATAAAGATACAAAATATGTCTTTCATCTTTCAGATAAGCAAATGAAGAGAGAAATATCAAATAAAAGATCTATTATCTCTAAATTTAAAGTACACTATTCTTTATTCTCTTTTTTATACATGAAGGTGGCATGCTAAAAGATTGTGTATGGCCATTTCTAATAAGCATGGCTTTTAATTAACTTCCATATATTGATATTGCTCTTCCTCTTTGGAGGATACATATTTTATTTGCTTTCTCTTACATGTTAGCCCTTCAGATATTAAATTATGTCTTCAACAGGTAAATCACTTTTAGTGTTTTAGTTCACATTAACTGGCACTTCAGGTAAAAGTTTCCACACATCTCATTGTCCTCATTGATCTCTTTTCAATATACTGTTTTTTGTCAATGATTTTCGTAAGGTCTGGTGCCCCAAATTAAAACAATTAATGTAGCTGGTCATTTTCAGGTTATGGTGGGTATTGGGTACTGTGACCTCCTTTGATCTGGATGTTAACTTCCTATTAAAGCAAATGAAGAAGGGTTTTAGCTATTTTAGATATCTTGAGTTATTATTTCAGTTATTGTTTTACTTTGGGTCATGCACAATTTCTTTGGTTGTTTTTATTGGAATTGTCAGCTTATATCTTTTCATTTTGTACTTTTATTTAGGTTTTGCTCCTGTGTTTTAAATTTTATTTTATTTTTAATTTTATCTTGCTGATTTTCAGCTTATTTCAATTATGAAGGATAGTTTAGATTCTGATTGTCATCCATTAAAGTTAGTATGTCTTTTACACTTGTGCCAAACAATTTTGAGAAGTGTGACTTTAATGTGTTCATCTAAATTATCAAGAAAATGTTGCACAGGGCAGAGCCAAAGTTAGTGTTCTGTGGCAAATGGCTAGAGAATATTCTCCAGTTTGAAATTTATTAGTCAGAAATCTAGTTATTTTTAGTAGTCAATAGCACTACTTAGCTATTTTATCACACCTCTGAATCACAATATATGAATAAGAATTTTTCAAGTTCCTTGTCAAAATCAATATATACTTTCATTCTCCTTATTTGGTTGTCTAGCAATTAATGAATATGAATTATGTTTATTTAACTTTAGATTAGCAGTATTTTTCTTTTCTAAATGCTCCAAAATGATTTGTACACTAATATGTTCAAGACACTCACCATTTGTATGCATTACATTTTGTTAACAATCCTCAGAAAGCATTGTAAATGTATTGAGATATTTGTGTATCACTTACTTCTAGCATCCATTAATAATTATTTCATGAGAACACCTTCCCTCTTAGTTAGGATTATAATCTGTCTAGTGACATAGCATCATTTAGAGTATCTACCGGTCCATGATACAGTTAAGTATACTGAATTCACAGTTAGGCAAATTGAAAGTCATACTAAAGACTGTTTGTTTAATAGAATTGTAGTGTGTGTGTGTGTGTGTGTGTGTGTGTATATATATATATATATATATATATATATATATATATATATAAAATTTTAGTATGACCAATGTTGTTCTTAGTTTTCTCTTTATCCCTTGGTGGCTTGTGCTTTTCTCACAGATTTTCTTTTCCTTAATACTCCAACAACCTGCAGCTGTGGCACTGTGGCATCTGATCCCATCAGATCCCGGAAGCTAAGCAGGGTAGGGCCTGGTTAGTATTTGGATGGGAGACAACCTGGGAACACCATATACTGTAGGCTTAGGAGAAAGACCTGGTAACCTACTCCCCTCCAAAAATCTATCTGCCATTGAAAACCCTTTGAATAGCAGAGAAGCACTGACAATACTGTTTTGCTTGTTGTATGTAGGGTCACTATAAGTTGGACACCAACTTGATGGCACCTAACAACAACACTCCAACAGGGGTATGATCAGCCTGATAGGTATTCCTTGTGTTATTGAGGTAGAAGTGGGAGAATTGATGATATAAAAGAAAAAGAGAGTGTAACCCAAGAGTTGTTGTTAGGTGCCACTGAGTTGGTGCCTGGCTTATAGCGACCCTATATACAGCAGACGAAACACTATTGCCAGTGCTTCTCTGCTGTTCATAGGGTTTTCAATGGCTGATTGTGTTTTGGGAGTGCGTTGCCAGGTCCTTCTCCCAAGCCTACAGCACCTGGTATTCCCAGGAGGCCTCCCATCCAAGTACTAACCAGGTCCGACCCTGCTTAGCTTATGAGATCTGATGGGTTAGGTTTGGCTGCGGGCCAATCTAGGAGTAGAGGAAGAGATTTTTCAGAAGCTCTTTCTCAGAAGTTGGATGAAGCTGCTTCATTTGTATGGGAAATTGATGGAAGAGAAAAGAGTTTTGAAAAATACTGTTCCAAACTATATATCCCATTCATTGTGTTAGGGAAGGAAAAGACCTGGATAATAACTTTTGATTGCTGGATCTTTCCCTTTAAGAATGTCTATACTGAATCTCCCCCATGTGTTTGTCTGCTTGTTGTCCTCTGGGGGCTTGTTAGGTCATATCAACCTAAAGTAAACACAGGAACTCCAAAGCCTAATAAAACAGTGCTTGTCTGGACCCCTTCCAGTCATTGTAAGTGAAGGCTTATTGTTGTTGTTAGGTGCCGTTGAGTTGGGTCTGACTCATAGCAACCTTCAGAGGGTCTTCAATGGCTGATTGTTTTGGGATTGCTTTAGGAGTGGATTGCCACACCCTTTTCCCTTTTTTATGGTACTGGGAATTGAACCTGGGTCCTCAGAGAGTGTAGAACAGGGCTCTGCCAACCGAGTGGCTAGTCCATCTAAAATTCATCTGAAATTTAGTAAAATGGTAGGTTATATAATCAAAGACAAAATCATTAGAGTTCATATTTATGCATAATAACCTATTAGAAGACACACTGGTAATAGAAGACCCTATTTATGATAGAAAAAAAGAAATGAATTGAAACAATCTACCTAGGGGTTAACTTGATCTAGGATTTAGCTCGGTAGAGTGCTTGCTCTGTGCACTCTGAGGCCCTCATTTCGATCTCTAGTTTCACAAAAGTGAGAGAAGAACCTGGCAGCCCACTCCCAAAACAATCTCGAAATAACCATCACAAACCCTATGAATATCAGAGAAGGACTGACACAGTGCTGGGCATGGTACAGTGCTGGGGAGTGTTTCCTTCTGTTGTACATGGGGGGGGGGTCGTTATGAGTTGGAGCCAATTCTACAGCACCTAACAACAACAACAAGGGATTAACTTAACTGTTTGAAACATGTGTGAGGAAAACTGTGAGACCCTAATGTGCACAAAATTATTCTTGAACAAATGGAAGGACATAGTATATTCTTGGCAAGAAAGACTGAGTGCAATAAGGATGACAGCCTTCCCTAAATTATAAATTTAAGCTATTGAAATAAACATACAATCATGTTTTTCTTGAGCCATACAGTTGATTAAATTTTTATTTGAAAAAAGAAGAAACAAGCAAGAACAGCCAGGAAAACCCTTGAGAAAAAAAATGAGAAGTGAATGGGGTACTAGTCCTCATAGATATTGTTCCAAATGGACCAGAGAACTAAAGGGTGAAAAAGGAAGTTATGGTACTACTTGAAAAAAAATGCAAGGGAATACCTTCGTGATTTGTTGCTTTCCTGATAAAGATTAAAAATGTAGAAGAAATAAAGAGGTACAAAGATACAAAAACAAAAAAATACAAAAAGATATATACACAAAGCTTTTCATTGTAGAACTATTTTTAATAGAAAAAGACTCAGTCCTCCCAAATATCCACTAATAAGAAATAGTTAAATAAATTATGGTACATCCATATGGTTAAGTAATGTGCTCTTGTAATAAAAAGGATTAAAGAATATTAAATAATATATTGATATACTGTTTGGAAATACTCTCTACAGTATATTATTAAGTAAAAAAAAAATCAAGGAGAAAACTATAGTATGTTTACTTTTTACCTAAAAGTGTAATATCTGTGGCTTGTAATAGAAAAATGAACTTGCCCCCCTCAAACGGGTTACTTATACAGCAGGCTTTTGCAACAGCTAGGATTAGATAATTCTTTGTCATAGGTCCGCCTTGGCATTGTGAGATCTTTAGCAGCATCCCTGGCCTCTTACTTGCATTTGAACATTTGTTGTGACAACCAAGCATTGCCAAATGTCCCCTAGAGGGCGCAATTGTCCTCCTTTGAAAACTACATAAAGTGAGTTGGAGGGACAGAATTGGAAGCCAGATCTCTAGACATGTTGTTTGTTATTATCATTATTTGTAGATTGATCTTGAGATCAAGTAAATATTTTGCATATTACATAACAAACTACCTCTCCCCAAAATTCCTAAAAATTGCAAGGAAAATGAAACTAACTGGGTTGGTGAGTTAACCACACAGAGAATGGATATTTCAAGTTATTTTAATAATAGTAATTTGACTGTACATCCCTAGTGAGTATATCAGAAGAAGAAAAGAATTGCAAAGAAATATTAGATTTTTTTTCAGTAATCACTGTTGATAGTATAAATATTGATGCTATTTTTTCAAGAATTAAAGCAAATAAGTAACTATGTCTATGCAGTTAGGAACCAATTTTTTTTTTTTAGCATGAGAGGAGATGTATAAAAATCAAATAAAAAATAAAGTGAAAATAATTCATTCTAAATTGGATTGGAAATATTAAAATGAATTCACGATACATTTCCCTTAAAACAAATATTTCCCAGCCCTTTCTGCTAAAAAAAAAAAGTCCTATGACAATACTCGGTAGTACCCAAGTAGTGTCTCTAATAATTTTTTTTCCCATGAAAATAATTTTTTTTTTTTCTCTAGCAGGGTAATGTATGTTCCTTGTTTATTTTCCCATGAAAAGAAAATAGACCTTCTTATAGAAATGACTGTTTCCAGACCTGGGGCAGAAAACCTACAAAAGGAACCTGAAAGGTGTTATTGTATCAGAAAATAAGAAAATTATCATGTATTACTATGGACACAAACGCCACATTAAAGAGCCTCCCCTATCCTAGTGTAATAACTGCCCTGGATTAAAATGTACCATATATGTTAAACTTCATTACCTCATATTGATACCTTTGGAGAATGTATTTTCAATCTTGGTAAATAAAAGAAACAGTATGAAGAATTTACTGTCTTTCCTACCTATGTCTTGCCCATATAGAAAATTGTTATTTGTTGTCAGGTGCCATTGAGTTGGGTCAGAATGTTAGTGACTGTCAGAGGGTTTTCAATGGCTGATTGTTTTGGGATTGCTTCGGGAGTGGATTGCTACATCCTTCTGGTTTTGCAGCACTGGGAATGGAACTCAGGGCCTCACAGAGCACAGAGCAGCACTCTACCAACTTAGGTAAACTCCAGTTCATAGGGGAAATGAGGCATTTTTCTTTATTGAAGCATCTCAGCTACTAAGAAAGAAATCATGAAATTAAAATATTGTCATTTTTAATCCCTAATAAAAGATTAGACCTGGCTGCTAAAAACATTTTCAATGAAAAGATCAGGACACCACCATCTGAATTCACCAAAAGAGAAATAACTAGGCTTTATATACTTAAAAGTACACAAAACCGACTTTGAAGCAAACTTGCCAAAATATTGACCTAAATCTGACCACGCTTCATATCTAGCTATCCATTTACAGGAAGTACAGGAGAAAGAATCAACAGTACAGGGATATAATCAGCAAAATTCTGAAGGTATGGAAAACTGTGTATGAATAATAATTTTGTTTCTTCAATTAAAAAAGTGTCAACAGCCAGGTGCCATGATGCTCCTTGTAATCTCAGTGACTCTGGAGGCTGAGGCACGAGGATTGCAAGTTCAAGGCCAGAAGCAGCCTGCAAAATTATCAAGATCCTGTGTATAAATAAATAAATAAATAAATAAATAAATAAGTCAATAAATAAATAGCAGAGCTGTGGTGCAGCTCATGGTAGAGCACTTGCTTAGCATGAGTGAAGTCCTCATTTTAACCTCCAATACTACAAAAAAATTAAATAAAATACCTTGCAATGAAAGAAAAAAGAAATGCATGAATTAGACTTCAGAAACTTGTCAACCAAGTGAATTATGTGGACCTAGCTGGGTTCCTGATGGAGAACAACCAACTCTAATGTAATTGTTGTTGTTGTTGTTAGGTGCGGTGGAGTTGGTATCTGACTCATAGCGACCCTTCATATAACAGGCGAAACACTATTGTCAGTGCTTCTTTACTGTTCATAGGGTTTTCAATGGTGGATCTATTTTTGGGAGTGGGTTGCCGGGTCCCTCTCCCACTAATACATGAATGAAATAATTGGGATATTTGAATGTTGACTAGATATTTAATAATATTAAGACTATTATTTTTTAAAGATTGATAGTTTTTTAAGTAAAAGGAATGCCGTTTTTCTAGACATATGCACTAAAATATGTATGAGATAAATGGAATGTCTGATGTTTGTTGCTATGGAGAGTAGCCCTTCCCACTGCCCTCCAGAATTGACTGTAATTTGCAGTTTGGTATGTGAGCAGCCCAGACAAGCTTTAGGGCTGACATATTAATAAAGATTGTACTTCTTGGAGAAAAATAAAAATAAAATTGCTTAATGGATCATTTTGCCTTTCCTTTACCATCCATTAACATTCCATTATCTACCTCTAGCAAAGAAATGCACATTCCTTATTTATTACTTCCTTGAAATTAAATAAAAAGCTTTTCTCTTGCTTTTAGATTTCTACAATTTCAGCACATTCTGGGCTTAAAGCCTTTCTCGAGCTGCTTAAGGCTTTATGCCACTTCTGTGATGTTTGTGCTTTAAAGTTTTAAATTATATTTTCCTCTCCTTTGCTTTCTCAATGCATTTTAAGCCTGCAGATTGACTACATTTAATTATATCCAGTGTTTTGTCTACTATTATTCATATCAAAATGAAGTCATTTCCCATCTAATTTTTAAAATCATGTTTATATTACCAAGTACTCCAAAATAGTATGCTAAAATGTTTGCTTGTTGGGTGTCCTTGAGTCAAGTTGGACTCATGGCGACCCTCATAAGATTTTCAATGGCTCATTATTCAGGAATGCTTTAGGAGTGAATTGCCACCGGTTTTTTCCTGAAACGCTATTGTCAGTGCTTCTCTGCTATCCACAGGGTTTTCAATGGCTGATTATTGTTTCAGAGTAGGGTGCTGGGTTCTTCTCTCAATTCTACAGTACCTAGTGTTCCCAGGCGGTCTCCCATTCAAATATTAATCAGGCCCGACCCTGCTTAACTTCCAAGATCTGACAGGATCCGACTCCATGGTGGTATGGCTTATAGGCATTTTAAAATAGCACTTAAAAATATTACTTCAATTTTGTGCATGAAGATACTATCAGAAAGGGAAGCTATGACAAAAAAAGAAAACGCAGAAGGGGCCAAGACAATAATTAATCTGAAAGATTTATTTTTAAGCAGGATTTGACTTTTAATAGACACTCAGATAATTGCAACTCCCTATCACTCTTATCTCTTGCCTTTGTTCTGAACTTGTCACTTTTGTTAGGGATGTGTCATTTCTGTCCTCTGTGTGGGACTCTGTAATGACATTCTTATTCCCTTTTTGCTCTGTCATCTAAATGCTCTCCACTGGATGGGTGTAGTAGGGCTTGTGAATCAGTAAGTCCTATTCTTGTATTAATCTATCCAGCCACAGTTGAATTTTCATTTGCAGAATCATGATCTTCAATAGAAGTAGAAGCAGAACCACCTGTGCCCCCAGACCCTCCAAGTTTCTTGAGTGGCCTTCAAGGTTGCTCAAGTTAAATTCCACTGCGTTTGGATTGTGTTGTTTCTTGCTATGAATCAGCAGAAACGAGTCAATATCCAACATGGGTCAAGCATTTTGCTTGACTCACTTCAAAGCTATTTCTTCTCTATCAGAGTCTTGAACATATTATAATCTTAATCATGAGCTGTGTTCTGTATATCTCAGTGACCTAACTAGTAGGAATCCTTTAGGTCATTGTGTTAAAAGTTTGAGCTGATTTGAAAAAATTATAATAGTGTTTGTTCCATATACTGTTTTGAAGATGCAGCATGTCACTCTAGAATTTACCAGCAGTGTGACTTAACAGTTTGACATCAAACTTCCCTAATGCTGGAAGGTAGAAATGATAATACCTAGAATTTTTGTTAATAGCAAGTGAAATGATAAATGTAAAAGTACTTGGTAAGCATTTCATCTGCTTATGCAACTATGGTACTGATATTGCTATTGATATGTCAGCCCTTGAATCTATGGTTATTTTTAAATCATACTTTCTCTTATTTCCATCTGTGTAGGATTGGTCAATATCTCTGTTTAGAGTTTAAATTCTTCATCATTCTTTTACCTGAGTGGCAGGCAGAAGGCTGAGACACAATCTTACATGCCTCCTTTGGTTGGATAATTTACCAGTGGATTTCTTATTTGTGAAGTTAGGGTGAAGATACTGATTTCATGAAGAAGTCATGAGAGTTAAAAGGAAAGATGAAAAAGCAATGTAGATTTCTTGTGTTAATATGTCCTCAAAGCAGGTTTGGCAGTACCAACTTGTTAGTTCCACTCTGTTGTGGTTGTTAGGTGACATCGAATTGGCTCCAACTCATAGTGACCCTCATGGTGTTGTCAGTGGGTGATAGTACCTCAGTATTTGCCACAATGCCTAGCACATAAGGAATCTTTAAAAAGTGTCTGTAGAATTGTACCATAGTGGCAAATGTCATCAAAAATAAAATATAGAACAAGTTTTCCATGGTTTTAATATGCAGTCTATTCTTGGATACATAAATTTATGTGGTTCTGTAATACAAGTGGCCACATTTTAGCTTTTTGCCTTGTGGCAATAACGTTTAGAGATTTTCTCCCATGAAGCATGCTGTCTTTAGCTGGTAGTTGGCCTTTCAGTCTTATTCATTATTATTTTAAGCAGAATACAGATTTTTCTGTTTATTTAAGAATATAACACATGGCAAGTAGCAATATTAAGTCGATAGGGAAGTATTTCTTAGGGTGTTTGTTTTTGTTTTGCAGAACTGGGGAGTTGAATCCAGGGCCTTACACTTGCAAGGCAAGCACTTTGTCACTGAGCTGCACACCCAGCCCCTTTTTAATTTTGTTTTTTTTTGTTCTCAGACAGGTCTTGCTAAATTGCATAGGCTGCCTCCAGCCTCAAACTCCTGATCCCTCTGCCTCAGCCTCCTGAGTCACTGGGATTACCACCACGCACCATGATTCCCAACTCCTTCCAGTGTTTTTAAAACAATAAACACAAACTTCCATGACATTCACACTCTCCTCACTGATTTCTATTGTTATTTATTCCAACCAAAATTTCATCCATACACGTAATTCTTATGTGTTTGGTAGTACCTATACAACACTTCTCTTGTAGTTGGGAACTCTTCCTGGCTGTCTGTTGTGCTCTGCTCTTTCATGCCATCAGCTTGGATGATTTTGTGCCTCTTCCTGACTAATACCTGCAGTCAGTAATTGATCCTATGATTTCATATCTTCTGTTGTAACAATTCCTTCTGGGTTCCTACTTCCCTATGTTTCAGAATTCTCTTTTCATTTTTTGAACATTGTAGCCCGAAATAGTCTTCAAGTAATTCTCTGCTTTTCAAGGACAGTAAAAGTTATTTTTCTTTGCTAACCTTTGCTTAGAGACTCTAGCACAATATATATCTATACATCACACTCTCGTCTTGCTCACCTACTTGTCTTTCATGTGGCTTATTTTTATTTCTCTAAGTTTTGAATTGGTTACACAGATTATGTGTCACATGTAGTTCTTGTATTCTCTGCAGCACTAATCACAGGAGGTTCACTCAGTTTACCCTATGTGTGGTATTTGTTGGATTGAAATGGGAAATGGTTTCAGGCTTCTCTTATTCTTTTCTTTTGTAAACCTATTTAGCAACCTGTGTTAATATTATTATTGACTTTGAATATTGGTTTTATGATCTAACATGTTATCTATCCTGGAGAATGTGTCAGGCATGCTTGAGTAGAATCTGTATTCTACAATTGTAGGTGGAGTGTTCTGTACATGTCTAGGTCTAATTGGTCTATAGTTTCATGAGTCTTCTTTTTATTCATTAATCATCTGTCTGAGTGAGCTCTCCATTAATGAAAACAGGGTATTGAATTCTTCTACAATTATCATTCTACTTGCTCTTTCTCCCCTTAAGTCTTTCAATGTTTGAGGGCTCTGCCATTTGGTACATAGCTATTTATAATTGTTATATCTTCCTGGTTAATTGATTCTTTTATCATTATATAATGCCCTTTTTTTGTCACTTGTGAAAATTTTGACTTAAAGTCTCATTTGTCTGATATAACTATGGCTATCTCTGATTTCTTTTGGTTACCTTTTGCATGAAATATCTTTTTCCATCCTTTGGCTTCCAGCTTTTATGTGTCCTTAAATCTAAAGTGAGTATAAATGGCCTACGGTTGGGTCTTATGTTTTTGATACATTTACATTTCACTGATTTTTTTTTTTTGTAGTAACATGCTTTGATTTCTTCCTTATTTTCTTTTATGTATCTTTCACTGGTATTTTCTTTGTGATTAATTTGGGATTACATGCAATATCTTACAATTATAACAAGTTATTTTGAACTAATAACAATTTTTATTATGTACAGAAGCTGTACTCCTTTTTATCCTCTCTGCCCACTAGTTTGGGTTATCAATGTCACAAATTACATCTTTTTACTTTTTGTGTTCATTAATTTGGTGTCCTAGTCTGTGTGGGCTGTTACAACAAATTAATGTAGACTGAATGGCTTACAAACAACAGATATTTATCCCTTATAGTTTTAGAAACTGGAACGCCCTCATCATTTCCTTGTTCATACACTGCTGTCTTCTCACATGGTAGAAAGGGTAAGGGAGCTTTCATAAATCTCTTAGAACTTGGGCTGAATTAAACCAGCAGCCTTCCTGGCTCTTCAGCTTGTAGACAGAAGATTGTGGGACTTCTTAGACTTCATAACTATGTGAAACAATTTTTGCAACAACCAAACCAAACAAACAAACAAACCCTATTGGGTTGTGCAGGCTGCCTCTGGTCTTGAACTGGCCATCCTCCAGCCTCCACCTCCCAAGTCACTGGGATTACATGCAGGAGCCACCATGCCTGGTTTAACATGAAAGTTTGAATTCAGAATGTCTGAAAGAAAATTTTGCATGGTTTTAGTCATCTCATGGTCTCTACTCCCTTGTTCTTCAAAATTTCTTAAGCTCTTTGCTATCCATGAGCTGTTAGCTCTCATGGACCATGGCTGTGTCCTTTAGGTCTGCTTCCTCTCCATATTCTGTTCAAATTGTTCTCAGTCATACAGGAAAGTGAGTTCTAAGCTATGGGTTCTGGGGGCTCTGTGTGGCTCCTCAATCTGCCTTTCTAGATACTTCATGCTGCCAGCTCTAAACAACTAATGGCCCTGCATATTTCATAGTGCAGTAAGCCAAAGTATCTTATTCTTCCCTGAGTGTTGCATGGAAGATAATGTACAGATTTTTCTGTTTTCAGATTTTTGGTTCTACTTAGCAGTTTGCTGTTACTGTCTCCAAATCTCAAAACATCCTGAAGAAGGGTTAGAGTATAAGTATCTTCCAAGGGAAACACTGTCTTGTAAGGAACACAAAGAGTTAAAAATTACATTTTTGGGCAGCTTCTGATCTTCTTATTTCCTCTGTTCACAGACTTTGCCCAATTTGCCGTGAGTTATTTTAACTATCTGTAGTTTTATTGATTTTATTATTTATATCATGAACATCATGCAATGATGTGTGATGAGCCCATCACAGTTTTAGATTGATATTTGAAAGTTTCAGTTTTCGAAACTCAAAAGTCTTTGGTTCAGAAATATTTTCTCTGTCAGTTTCAGAAAGTTATTTTGAAATCCCAATCTATAAACTAGTTCTTTTTTAAAATTTTCTGTGATGTAATCTCTTCCTTGAAGTAGCAGGCTTTCCACTTGATAGATAAGAAGGATTATGGGGTAAAATGAATACATGATGGAAAAGTACCAATGAAGTAGAGATAAACATTATTTCATCACATATCTGTTTCAAAAGTATAAAGGGGTCATGTTTGAAAAACCTGAGGATTTTCTGTTTTACATCTATTCCATTGACATGGGGCGTGAGATAGTGATAAATATTACAAAAGGGTTTACTTTGTATTTTCAATCTTTTTTCTTGCCTTTTATTTCCAAGGTTTCAAAGAAATAAATAGTTCATGCTAGATGGTTAGTGAATGTTGATAAATGAAAGTGTGCTGTATGCCTACCATTTGTAGATAATACACAGAAATTACAAAAGTCCATTTGTATTTAAAGCTGCACATAAAAAGGGGGAATTTCATTCTAGCTTTGGGGTTAGGAATGAAGGGGAGAGAGGAGGCACAATCATGGTAGCCCGCAGGAGTGGTGTAGGGACTGCCTTGGGAGACCCTCCATGTCCTGTCCCAGCATGCTGCTTGACTTACCCTGCTGGCTGAGACCAACTTTATAGTCTTTTGTACCACTTATGTCTGAACATGCTTTGTTGTGCATGCTTTAAAGATGTCCTCTTATGTTTCTTTCTTCCTTCACAAACTTCATTTAAAAAATGTATGAAATCCTCTCAGTTTTCCCCCTTATAGTTGCCCCTCTCATTGAGAGAATTTGAAAACTCTGTCAAAACAGACTGTAATTCACATTTACAGAAACAGAGACATTCTTTGGCAGTACCATGCCTCTGTGAAGATTATTCAGATGGTAGTACAAAAATGAAAAAAATCTAAACTTCCTATAGTCTGAAGGAATGACTGGCTTTGGAAATATTTATATTTAATACTACAAAGAGAAGTGGACCTACTGGGAGTAATTTGCACTTTCTCTGTCATTTAATGGGGTGGGATTTAGCTCAGTTGATATAGCACCGCTTTGCAGTCTCTAAGGTCCTGAGTTGGATTCCCAGCACCGCAAAAATGGGAGACAGGATATGGCAATCCACTCCCAAGGCAATCCTGAAACAATCAGCCATTGAAAACCCTATTAAGGTTGCTATGAGTCAGACATGATTCCACGGCACCTAACAACAACAACAACAATAACCACCACCACAACAACATATCATTTAATGGGGCTGAGGCTTAGCTCAGTTGGTAGAGTGTTGCTCTGCAGTCTCTGAGGACCTGGATTTGATCCCCAGCACCACAAAAATGGGAGAAGGACATGGCAACCCACTCCCAAATCAATCCTGAAACAATCAGCCTCTGAAAACCCTATGAGGGTCCCAATGAGTTAGACCTGACTTGACAGCACCTAACAATAGCATATCATTTAATACATTGTTATGTTGTCTCAGGGCTGGGATTTAGCTCAGTTGGTAGAGTGCCACTCTGCAGTCTCTGAGGTCCCGAGTTCAATTCTCTGCACTACAAAAATGGGAGAAGGATGTGGCAATCCACTCCCAAGGCAATCCCAAAACAATCAGCCATTGAAAACCCTATACGGGTCACTATGAGTTGGACATGACTCGACGGCACCTAACAACAACAACAACATGTTGTCTCAGCAGGAGTTTATATTTTTGGTTCATTAAGTGCATCCATTGTTAGGAATTTCTGGGGTACAAATATATATCTGACATATATTTTATAAAATATAATGGATACTATTATTTTCTCAGTCATATAAATGAAGGAAACTAATTATTTTATGGTTTATAAAGCCTTTAACTTGTTTATAAATTGTCTTTCTTAAAGTACTCAATATTTTCAGTGAAAATCATTTTTCAAAAATTAATTTATATTCTGAATATCTTATAAAATATAATAGTGACTGCAAGAAAATAGGCTTGCTTTATTGTTACTATTATTATTATTGTTGGCATGGTCTTTTTGTTTCCTTCAGGATGAATTATGGAACCATTTTTATAATTTAGATTTTTTTCAAACTTCTGAAAATGCTGGTTGATTAAAGTCTTCCTCAGCAATTTATCGAAACAACTTTAATTTTATTTTATATCATATATCTGATTCAGGATAACTATTCAATAAACATTTGCTAAATTGATAAATGAATGCCTGCTCTTGCCAAATGTTTATGGGCTAAAAATGATAAGTGAACAAGAATGTTGTTACTTCCATTGAATAAAATCTGCTGCTAGCTCTTGTGGCCCAGTGTGTTTGCTGTAGGGGAGAAGCCAAAGAATAACATTTATAGGAAGTGTGGGCTGGAGCCCAACTGGTGCAATATTGGGCAGCTCTGCCCCCACAGGGATCTTACTTCTTGGTTGGGGGCTCTGCTCTGTGGGGTGGTCCAGGGATGCAAGGTCCTCTTTGTTACTTCAGCAGCCCTTAAAGCCATACTTCTCAAATTTCAGAGTATATTTAAATCACCTAGGAATCTTGTTAAGATGCAAATTGTTATTTGTTAACAAATTGTAGCCTAGTGCTCTCTCTTTGACTTATCAGATATTTTATGTTTTGTCTTAATGCAGGATGAAAGCCTGCTGAACCTTGTTATTTCAATTTCTTGAGTTGATTATGAAGCATTAAACTGTCTTGTGTGGATGCTTTGGGAATAATTGAATGCCATTAATGATTAGTGAATCTGGTTTGTATGCTGTCCTTTCACAGGGACTTTTATATAGGCATGTATACTATTTCAAATCCCCCTGTATGATTTATTTATTAAACTCAATCACTTTCTTCCATAGTTCATGGTATTGGTATTTTGTAGATATCTTTGCCTCCATGATAATCCCTTATTCAATACTCTGAGCTGACTACTAAATTCATTGTTATTTATTTTCCTTTGACTTTTAAGCTTTCAGTGTCTGCTAAATTTTCTGTTTTCCAGAGCAGAAAGGGAAATTAAACCTGAACCACTGTGCAGTTGAAAAAAATACATGCTACTGTTATATATTGAGTGAAAAAAATATATACTCAAAAGTCACTAGGTGTAGACTATCAAGAATCTGATTTATTTGATTTTCTTATATTCTTGTTCTAACAAATCAGATTTTTTTTAAAATAGAGTTTCCATCATTACAGACATCATTACTAGATAAATATTTTTTACTAGAGAATGACTATTTGCACAAAGGATTTAATAGCTGGCCATGTAGATGCTCATGATCCTTGGATGTCAGTAGGTATGTAGCATTTCAATAGCTTTCTCTGATCACTTAGCTGCAAATGATTGATCCTAATGTAATAGACTCACTTGCAAAGATAAGAACTTGTAAGTGGCCTCTATTGTAAGGATTCAATTTTTGCATTTAAGGAGATGTCCTTTAGGAAGTCCATATGAGTGGACTTCACTTGTGTTTATTACCCAAATTTCCAAGTAGACCTAAAAGGAGGCCATTATGGTCATATGGCGAAATCCACAGAACATCTTCAGGAAAAATGTGCACATATAAACATACCAAACTTTTAAAATACAATTTTAGAGAATTTATAGAACTCTAAAGTAAGATTAAGAGTAGCCAAGGCTAGGACCAGAAAGAGATGTAAAAAGAAAGTTTAGGAAGAAAGAGAATGGTATCACTGTTGAGGTAAACAGAAAAAAAAAAAAAAGGAAAAATAATAAATAAGTTCAATGTCCATAGTTTCATTTTTTTCTTTTTCTTTTTGCAGTACTGAGGGGATTGAATCCAGGGCATTCCACAAATGAACTGCACCCCAAGACCCATTTCTATTATTTTTTTATTTGAAACAAAGTCTTGCTTCATTGTGCAGGCTGCCTCTGGTCTTGAACTGGACATCCTCCTGCCTCAGCCTCCCAAGCCACTGGGATTATAGGCATGGGCCACTACACCTGGCTACACAATTTTTTTGAATTATTGGCTTGTAGCTATGCATGCTTTACAGTTAGACAATTTCTCTGGGAGTTCTAAGAAATGACTTCTTAAAAATCAGTGGCAAAGATGAAAACAAGGGGTAAATGTCAATATAAAAATGCAGCTATCACATTTTAAAAATTTAGATTAAAAGAAGTGAGTGGAAATATATGTGTGTGTGTGTGTGTGTGTGTGCATAAACATATATGTGTTTACATATATTATATATATGGTAGTTTCAGTGTTACTTACAGTAGTGGAAAATGGAAATATTCTGAGTTCAACAAGAGAGCATATATGAGTTAAATATGGAATATCTTTTTAATACACTACTATGCAATCATGAAAAATAATTTTGTGTGCCAACTCTTCTTAAATTTTAATGTACATGTGAATATACATCGTAAATGCTTAACCCTTGACTCTCTGAAACAAGTTTGATTTGTAGTGCTTGAAGATTTCCAATGCATAGTTATCCTGTCATGGCTGATTTCAATCTCCCAAAGTAATGCGACTGAATGCCGAGTTGGGAAGAGATGCACACCGCTGGCTCCTTTAAGATGCAAGCCAATGCTACTGTATCACTGAATTATGGATCACTAGTGATCTTGTTTAAACGTGGATTCTAGTTCCCTGGGTCTGGGATAATGCCAGAGAATTTTTGTAACTAAGAAGCTGTTAGGTCATGCTGTTCCTGCTGTTGCTCTGGGTATAATTGGAACAGAAAGTTTATAGAATAGTATCTGTTGACAAGGGAAAAATGTTCCTAATATATTTCTATGGGAAAAAACATCAAGCTAAAAATTGTGTAAATTCTCATACCACTTCTCCAAGATAGTCATAGTATAAATATGTTGTATGATATAATCTGTTTATATCTAATGCTTATGGCACAGTAAGTGGATATGAGCATATTTTGTAGGAGTGGAGTCACAGTGAAATTTTATGTCTCCTCCTCCCCTTTTAAAATTAATTTAATGAGGAAAATTTCTCCCCAATGTAAACATAAGTATGAACTAAGTTGCAAAATACAATTTTGATTTAGAAAATAGGATGTGAAGTTTTAATAACCAAAATTCCAAACTTTATTTAAAATCAAATCTCTCTTCTTTCAGCTTTGATAGTTTTCAAGTGGGCAGCTTGGTTTTGGGTGATGTGTATGGATGGCTTCACTTCCTCCTCTTTCTCTCTCTCTGCAATTTGCCAGGCCTGACTTCTTGTCCTTCTGTGATTGGTACATACAGGTGGAAGAAAGGGATGGGAGAGTGTAAGAAAGTTCTCGTTTGAACTACTTACTGAGTGCTGTAAGCTGGCTTTGGCTGGCTCTGCCTGGCAGATGGTTGATGGGCGACTCCTCTTTTGGAGCACATGAATTCCTCAGATTCTCCTTTCTGGGGACTTTTTATCTGCCATACCTCAGCATGTCAATTATTGTTCTGTGTGATCTTCTGTATGAGCTTTCTGCAACTCCCACTAGGAATTCGGAGTCTACCTCTAGTTTCTTGTTGTTGGGACCCCCTTCACCTTCCTAGCCATCCAAGACAATTCTAATCCCAGCATTTTCTTGCATGGGAAACTTTTACTTATCTTTTGACCTGAGCAAGTTCAGGCCAGGTTCCACCCAGCAGTGATTCTCACAGTGCCACTTTTACAGCAGTTGATCCATTGCTCCTTCTGGATTCCTCATAGGATGTAAGGCTCCAGTCTGAACTACTGGGATGTGGGGTCCATGCCTGGATGGTCCGTCCTGGATGTTCAGCCGGGAGGTGTGGCTGCCCACATAAATAACAATACTATTACCTCAGGACCCTTGGGTGAGGGGTGTGGACTCTTATGGCCCTTGGGAATGCCAGCAGAGGGGAGAAATAAAAGCCTTGGGCACTTTTGCCTTGTGGGGACAAACTCAGCTCTTTATTGCCTCTCTGCGCTTATAAGGGCCGAGAGGAACCCAAACAAGTGTTGTTGTTGTTGTTGTTGTTAGGTGCCGTCGAGTCGGCATCCGACTCATAGCGACCCTACATACAACAGGCGAAACACTGTGGTCAGTGCTTCTCTGCTGTTCATAGGGTTTTCAATGGCAGACTGATTTTTGGGAGGGGGTTGCCAGGTCCTTCTCCCCAAGCCTACAGCTTCTGGTGTTCCCAGGAGGTCTCCCATCCAGGTACTAACCAGGTCCAACCCTGCTTAGCTTCCCAGATCTGATGGGATCGGATGCCACAGGGCTACAGCTGCAGGCTAAACAAGTGTATACAACTATAACAAGTATTACAGCTCTATTTGCTGCCTCATGGGCAGTGGCGGCTCTTCTGCTCAAGAGGCTTTCCTCAGCTTGCTTGAAGCTCCTTGAGTGCGCAGTCTAGTCGTCTATGGTCGAAATGTTCTTCTGTCCTTGGAGGGAGAGATGTTTCTTATCATTGATCTGAAGAGAGAACAAGGAAGCTGCTGCACTGCAGCTACTTTTGTAGGAGGCTCAACCAATCACATTCGAGCCCTTTGTCTGTTTAGTGTCCAATCAGAATGGGGTATTTACAAAAGGTTTTGTACTTTCAGTTTTCCAAATGTGAGACTAAATCCTCAAAAGCCATTTTTCCCCATTTTGGGGTTTGTGCCTACTTCTTCCCAATTTTTCCCTACACTGAGACAGTAGCTATTGAAGTGGAAGCCCTGTTCTTTATGACCTCCTTTAGGTGCAGGGGAAGACAGTCCCATTGCTTCTCCCTAGATGTCAGTGGACATGTAGCTTTATAATATCTCCCTTTTCAAACATATTAAGTCTTCTTCCTCACCAATTTGGTTTTCATTTTATTGCCTGATGTGGTTGAGAATTTTAAGACTATTGGAAGAAGCTGTCAATCCTTCACTTTTCTTTCTTTCCTTCTTTCTTTCTTTCTTTCTTTTTTCTTAAATATATATTGTTCAGTTTGGCTTTTCCCTCCAGTATACAAGATAAATTAGATTTTGGTCTTAAATGAAATTCAGCCTTAGCCAACATATCAAAAAAACTGAAGGATATGACTCAAAATACTAACAAAGCTGTGGGGAAATGGTAAGGTGGTGAAAAGATTGTGGATGGTTTGATCCTGTATTTATTTTCCTATTTTACGTGAATATATCACTTTTGTAATAAAATATGTTATTCACAAAGTGCATATTTTCACATTTTTGGCTTTTAAAATCTGTCAGTGGATCAGCTGTTTTTATAACCGGATTCTTGACACTTGTTCAAACTCGGAATTCTGCCCCAAATTTAACTATAGCTAGGAAGATTATTATATCATGTTTTTCAAGAGTCAGTTTAATATCTGAAAGACAAACAACAGAAGCTTGAAATTTTATATTATACATGTGTAAGAATACTTTTTTTTCCTTTTAGGAGGCAAATATTGCCTGATTTACTGAAAATTCCAAAAGATATATAATATATAATCCTTTGTTTCTGTTTAGGATATCTATCTTTTTGTGTAGTACCTTCCCCAATTAAAAAATGCAAAAGAATTAATATTTTATCCCATAGTTGGCAGAAGCACATCAAATTTCCCAGTGGTTGAGGGAGAGGATGGGGGAACTGAGGCAATTGGAGGTAGCAGCTATGCACAGAATGAATAAAGGGACAATGGCACTTCAGCTGGCAGTTGGAGCACAGCTTGGCAGTTTGGAAAGTGACACTTGAAAATACAGGCAGGGAGACACTTGATGTTAAGATATTTTGCATTGGGTCTTCTAGTCTCTGAGGAAGAGGTCAGAATCAAAACTCTACCCTGGTTTTGGAGATGTTGTTAGGGACTTTATAGAATCAAAGATTCCAAATCACTTAAGAAATACACCTTCTGAACAAGGTAAGTATTTTCAGTGTCTCTTATAAATGAAGACTAGAATGCAGAATAGTGACACAAAACGAATAAGGAATACTCTAGTTATTGGATTTCAAATGCAGGGTCCAGGATGGGCCAGAAGTGGTGATTGATAGACACTGAATCCTGACTATTGGTTTGGCATTCTTTAAATTCTACCTGCTGGAGGTTGGCTTTTGTTTTAGGATTTCCTGCTTGGGAAGATGTTTGAGAAAGGAGGAAGTATGAACAGATGCCAGGGCTGAAAATGAATTGTTATTTTCAGTATGGTCTGAAAATCAGCAGTACTGAAATAATTTTGAGGTCTTGTTAACAATGCAGATTTTTAGACTATAAACTGAGTGTTTAAGTGTATGTCAAGGCATCTGCATGGCTGTGAAGCATCCCAACTGTAATCCTTATGCACAAGGGGACCCAAGAACCTCTGAAATAGGGCATGACAATTGTCTCAAGATCAGTCTCAGACCAGGAATGTCTTTTGCTTTCAGCTTTGCTGATTATCCTACTCTTTGCTGTTCAGCACAAGTGTTACCACTCTGGCAAGGCTATTCTCAATCTTCCTAGATGAAACGAATCTCATAGTCTCTGATACTTCCACAGTACTTTCCTTTACTCTTCTTTGGATAAATATCTCTATAGGAGAGTTATTTGTATGGGTCTACTTGTTTTGGTCAGGGCAGCAAATCATAACCAGTAAGAGTCAATCCACTTTAATTTAATGCTCAGTTACACCTTCCACCAGCTGTATAACTTTAACCAATTGCTTAGAGATTCCTTCCTTCCTTCCTTTCACACTTTTTCCCTTTTTGTCCTCCTGACCACCATCCTTTCCTCTCTCTCTCCCTTTCTCTTCCTTTCCTCTTTTCTCTCTTCTCTTCTCTTCTTCTCTTCTCTTCTCTTCTCTTCTCTTCTCTTCTCTTCTCCTCTCCTCTCCCTCTCTCTCTCTCTCTTTCTTCTATCTCTTCCTTGCTTTTTCTGATAGTCTTGCTATGTAGCCCAGGCTGACCTTAAACTTGTAATGCTCCTGCCTCAGCCTCCTGAATGCTGATGTTGAGGGGTGTGCCACCAAGACCAGCTGCTTATACTGTGGTTTTCTTCTTTGCAAAACAGCGGTAGTTGTGAGAATGAAATGAATTAATATAAGTAAAACACTTGACATTATGTGGCATACTCTGTATGCTCAGGAAAATGTGGCTGTTATTATCTTCCTAGGGGAATGTAGCATGTCATATTAATTTCTGTCACACAGCCAGTGCAGAAGTAGGCACTCAAGAAAACTGGTTGAATTAAATTGAATTAATGTCAAGACAGGTATAAGGTCAGACAGGACAATGTCTAGGTAGGGAAGACATAGTCTTTGGAAAAAATACATGAAAATGTGTAATGCTTGTGGTTTTAGGTTTTAGAGTATGAAAGGGAGGTGATTTAACTAAAGACACCATAAAGGGAAACCAGGATGATAGAATTGCCAGAGTTTTAAAAACCAACTCTAATGGATAGTTAATATGACTGTCATGTGTTTCTTGTAAAATATAATTGCTGTTTGTTGAGTGATTGGTGCCCTCCTGACTTTTAAAAATTCAGAATGCTTGTTTAAAAGTATATCATGTAAGTGAATTCAGAATTGTCAGGAAATACTCCACTTCCTGTTTGACTTTTAGGATTTTTATGTATGAGACCTCAATTTTCCAGTAACATATGTTTATTGACTAGTAATAAAAATGCTGAAAATGTAATGTACAAGGTATATGGTGCATATTTGATAAACAGATTTCTATGTATATAAATACCAAATAAAGTTTAATTTTACTTTCATTTTATTTACTTACTAATAACTCCTATCTTCTTCCACAAAGGATTTTTATTAACTTATTTAATTTTCTATTAGCATGCAGTCATTGCACAAAGTAAGTCATTTCATTATGACATTTCTATATCCCACAAAGTGTTAGTGGTCACTATATAGCTATTTTGAAAATAGTTTTTTACAGGCTTATAAAATCCCGCTTAAAAAATTCTTACAGATTGATCCATAATCCAGTTTTTCTTAGTATGCACAATTCCTTATTTTTTAAAGTTATGCTTACTGCAGCTTGTTAGAAAGCTGAGTATGAATAAACTCATCTAATTATATGCAATTTTATATTATATACCAGTTATGTTTTTAATTTAAAAACAAAGCTATCAGTTTCAATAATAAAAATACGTATGGCATTTTTTGATCAACAATCATTCAGTGATCACTTTCATGGAATCAGTGGGTAATTGTGTGCTCTCTTGGTGTTTTAGTTAGAAGAAACTAGTTATGGTATTTCAAAATTTGTAAGAAATTTCTATATTATTTAAGATATTTTATTTTTGAATCATGGATAATATTCTTTGTTTGACAATCATGGTGAGCGAAAGTACTTGAATTCCTACAACATAATGTTCTTTTCAGATTAAATGTTAAGACATCAGGACACAAATATAGTAAAATGTGCTAATGAAAAGTTCCATCCTGTGCTATAGTATCAAATGTAGGTGGCTCTGGCTTGAAGCAGAGGTTCTATCTTTTGCTTTTGCCTTTTTTTAAAAATCTTTTGCCTGCTGTGTTTCTGTTGAAGATCCTAAAAGAAAACTAGTTCTATCCAAAAAAAACCTCAAAGTTACATCTCAGTGTAAAACACCATTTCTTCCACTTCTAGCTTCCAGTCACGCCTCCTGCCTAAAACAGTTTAAACCGTGGAAAAAACATCTATAACAACAATTTTCACAATGGGCAATAGGCTACAAAAGGCTTTAAGGGAAGGAAAATATATGAGATGAACCTTTGATTCTTCAGCTTGTTGCCTAGGAAGTTTACAGCCTGCAGAACAGGAAAGGAAGACTCTTTCAAAACTTGAAAAAGTTTCTCTGTTGAGAAAACAGAGTTGAGAAATTGCACAATGTCAAGGCTGCTCCAATTCACATTGGTAGAGTACTAGTGAAGAAAGAGTTGCATAGAGATACAAGTCTAGAGACCTGCCAGAGATGCTTCTTGAGTGTTTGGTGGAGTGCTGAACGGTGCTTATGTGTGAGGAAATTATCCAACACTGGAAACGAGCCTCTGGGAGGAGCTGGTACAATAATTCCTGGTAGTTACAGATACTAGGAAATAGTTTATGTCCCTCTAGCCAGAGTGGAAAACCACAGGACTATTAGAGGACTCAGAAGGGTAATATCTCTGTAGTGGGATAAAATTATCCCTGGACTGAAGGCTATACTCTTCCTGACTAAAAACACCTTAAAGAGCTAAAACTTTTCAACTAACATAACTATGTCACAGTACGAAGCTCAAGAATATTTACAGAATTCAAAAGTATCTAGCATGCAAAAAAGTAATATATCTGGTTTTCAAAGAGGCAGAAAATTATGACCACTAATAAAGAGAAAAATCAATCAATCAAAACAGACCTAGAAATGACAGAGATGATAAAATTTGTAGACAAGGACTGTATTCTATACATTGAACAGAGTAGAGGAAATCAGGAGTATGTTAAGGAAAGAAAATGATGTTTAAAAAAGCCTCAATAAAACTTTTAGAGATGTCACATAAAATGTCTGACATGCATACATGGGATTAACAGCAGGTTAGACAAAGTAAAAGAAAAGATTAATGGGCTTGAAGTCATTGCAATAGAAACTATCCAGAGCAAAACATTTGTTGTTGTTGTTGTTAACAAAGAAAGAAAAAATCCAAACTTGTCTACTTAGATATATAAGTATACCCAGAAAACATCTTTTTAAAAATAAAAGCAAAATAAAGATGTTTTCAGACATAGAGAAATGGAAAGAATTTAACATTATTAGGCATTTATCTATAAAGAAATGTTAAAATGTTGCTTCATAGGAAGAAGAAAAAAACACCAGAAGTAACCCACAATCTACACAAAGAAATGAAAAGTAACTGAAATGGTAAATATGTGAATAAATATAAATTATACAAAGAATATACTCAAACATTGCTGTTTGGAATGTAAAATAAGGTAACTTTGGAAAACAGTTTGGCAATCCTTTGTTAAAGTAGCTTTATTTGTAAATCAGCCATTATATTTCTAGGTCTTTACCCAAGAGAAAAGAAAACAAAATACAATAAGACTTTTAAATGAATATTCGTAGCATTTTCCTTCCTTCCTTCCCTTCCTTCCTTCCTTCCTTCCTTCTTCTTTTTCCTCCTTTACTCACTTAATCATCAATTTTGATATGAAGGAATTATATATATGGAACACTCTTCTAGGTGTTAAGGATAAAGAAGTGAATATGTTAATAGTCCTTGATCTCACTAAGCTTACAGTAAGCAAGGACAAGAAAGAATTAAAAAATATGAATAAATGTGTTATGGAAATTATGGTAAGGCGAACTGTGAGGAAGAGAAATGAAGCAGAGTTAGGAACAGAGGTTGGTGGGGGCAGAGCAGTGTTGACACATAGGATTGGAATGATCAGTAAATGTCTCTCCTTTACACATAGATCTTTGAGCAGGGCTTTCATTAAGGGAGGAAGGTAGCCTTATCAAAGAGTATTCCAAACAGAGAATAAGTACAGAGGTCCTCAGGGAGGAATTTTATTTGTGTACAAAAGGAAGAAGGGGGCCAGAGAGGCTCTGAAGTAGAGAGCAGATTAGAAACTAGTTGGAAAGAAATTTGGATATACTTTAAGAGTCAGCTGATAAAGAGAGTGTAGAAAATGATAAGGATTTTGTATTTGGTTCAAATTATCACGAGAAACTATTGAAGTGTTCCGTATAGGGGGGTGACATAATATGACTTACATTTTATAAAGATCACTCAGTCTTTTACAGAGGACAAACCAATGGCAGCAAAAGTGGAAACAACAAGAGTAGTTAGGGGCTATTGGAGTAATTTTAGGCAAAATATGTTGGTAGATTGTATTAGTTGGGAGTCAAGGATATAATAATTGACATTATTTTGGTGGTAGACTCATAACCCTTGTTCATGAATTGAACATGTGCCATGAGTTGAAAAGTATCAAAGGCGACCTTTTGTTTTTGTCCTGAGCTACTGGGTGAATTATACTGTCATTGATGGAGATGAGAAAGACTGAGGAAGTAGCAAACTTTAGGTGAAAAATCAAAGTTAATTTTGGTAGCTGCTAAATTTTTAAAGTTTTTGTAGTAGTAGGGGATTGAACCCAGGGCCTCACATGTTATGCAAGTGCTCTACCACTGAGCTGAACCCCCAGCCCCTCTTTTAGTTCTTATTTTGAGACAGAGTCTCAAATTTGAGCAGGGCCACCTCTGGCCTTGATCTTGTGATCCTTCTACCTCAGGCTCCTCAGTTACTGGGATTATGAGTGTGTGCCATGGTGCCCAGCTTATTAAATTTTTGATGTGTGCTATTTGTTAAAGTAGGTTATTGGATAGATGAGTCTGGAGCTCAAGGGTGAAGAGGAATCTGAAGATACACATTTGGAAGTTATAGTGGATAGATACAGTTTAAAGTACAAAACTTGATATCACTGAAGTAAGGATTGGATCAGAAAAATAGAAATGGTACTTCAACAGAGAATTACTTCAAGCAACTACTTATACATGTGTTAGAGGAGCAAGATGGATACTTTACAGATGACAACTGCCAACTTATAAGACTTAGAGAATAAAAAGGGAGAGGTAGGATTTTTGTGGAAAAACCCTTCAGAGATGATGCTGAACTCACTGAGGATGGAGTACAGCCTGGCTGTTAGTGCTACTGCTAAAGGGGTTGAATGAAGTTTGTTGGGGGAATTTTGAAAGAATCAGGCATGTTAGAATGTAGAGGTTGGGAAGGGGAAGTATGTTTGTAAGATTATTGAGGATGATTAGTTTATGAGGTAGAGGAAAAGTAGGAGAGGGATTTGGAATACAAGAAACCAAATGAGATGAGAGGGGTGTGTGTGTGTGTGTGAGAGAGAGAGAGAGAGAGAGAGAGAGAGAGAGAGAGAGAGAGAGAGGTATTCAGAGGAGGGAATGACCAACTATGTCAAATGCTGTTTAATGGTTGAGTAGTTGAGGCCTGAAAATTGATTATTGGATATAATAAAATAGAAGTTATTGACTACCTTGACAAAAGTGGACCCACAGGGGGTGATAAGGATAAAGTCTGGCTGGAGTGAATTCAAGTAAGGACAGGAAAATATCAATGAGTGTAGACAAGTAAGTTTTTTGAGGCATTTTATAATAAACTGGAGAAAGGAAATACGGTGGTAGAAGGAAGGGATATGAGGTAGATTTTTTTGTTTTTTCTTTTATTGTTGGATATGAAAAATCTATTTACTGATGGAAAAATACATTTGAGAGGAAAAATATTAATTGCAGAGCAAATCTTTGAGTAAGTGAGAGGTGACAGACACAGTGTATGTGTTTAAGGATTGGATATCCATTTCTTTCAAGAAAGAAGTTGGAAATTATGGATACAGACAAAGAAGGGTTTGGTGAATTTTGCAGTAGGAAAGATGAGGAAGTTCTCTTGATTGCTTTTCTTTTCTCAGGGAGTTTCGATGTACTACAATCTGCTAAAAGTGAAAAAGGGGGAGGATGGAAGTTAGGGATCTGAGGGAAGGAAAGTGTAAGCTCACTCAAAGTTTACTGGTCACCTGAGGATGGGCTGGGATAACAGACTGGGTCCACTCAGGGTGCAGAAAATAAGGCACAATTAAAAAATTAAAAAGTAGTAGAAAACTTAAAAATAGTATCTAATCAATTAAACTTCTATTTTTATTGTCACCATGTCAGTGGTAAAATTCTTCTAAAAATTCTTTTATTGATCTGAGTTCTAATCTAAACAATGTCTGTGGGTACCCTTGAGTTTTCAGAGACCTGTACACATTTATGTTCAATTTAGCCCATGAAAGTTGCTAAACTTATTTAAGTTTTAATTAATAGTGTATTTTATGTGACATTTTGGAGAACTGTTATTTGAAAAATTGGCCTCTCAGCCCTGACCCATGGAGACTCAGCTTCCCTGGTTCCTTTAGTAATTTAAGATGGTTCAGAATTATTCAAACTTGCTTCAGGCAAGTTCACAACTACATAAAATTTCTGTACTTAAACAGTTAATTAGAAATGAACAGTGATAGCCTGATAGCCCAGTGATTATAAAGATAACACAACTTGAGTTATTTCAACTCTGTTATTCTCTGAGACCACATGGAACTTTTAGTAGTGTTTAAAATGTACAACAGAGGAACAGTTCAAATTGCAAGTTGTTATAGTCCTGTTTGGAAATGTAAGTTTTAGGTCATCCATAAAATATATTCATCCCTGGTCATGATAATGTTGTATGGAAGAAGAGAGAGTGTTAAAATGTGATCATTTCTGGTGTCAATATGTTGTGGTCAGCATTGTTTGACATAAATGTTAAGAAAGATCAGCTAGCGTATTTCTATGTTCACCCCCACCCCACATCATGTTCAAGGGAAGAGTCCCAAATAATTTTCCCTCAGGTGGTCCCACTTCCAATATTTTGGGGTAGTGCCAGCTAATACTTTTAGGTAAAAGCAACATGGAAAAGGTAGGGGAGAATTTGAGAAGTCACTTCATACACATATTTGAGAACCTTTAGAAGGAAAAAAATAGAACTGTGTGTGTGGGGGGGAAATCAGCGCTCATTAATTAATACAGAAATTTTTATCATATAGAACATGCATATTAAAAGAGGTTTATCAGCTAAATGGAAAAGATCATTAGAAGCCTAAGTATTGTAAAGTACTGTGTTATGTTAAAAGACCAACTTACCATTCTTTTTCTCTACTGAAGAACATATTGAAGCTTTGAGATTCATACAAATTTATACAAGTTGCATAGGGACTGTCATTGTTAGGGGCCATTGAGCAGGTATCAGACTCATAGTGAACCTACATACAACAGGAGAAGCACTTGTGCTTCCTGCTATTTAGAGGGTTTTCAATGATAGATTGTTTTGTGGAAGTGAGTTGCTGGGTCCTTCTCCCAAGCCTATAGCACCTGGTGTAACCAGGTGGTCTCTCATCCGAGTACTAACCAGGCGGGACCCTGCTTAGCTTCCCAGATCTGACGGGACCAGATCTGATGCCAGAGTGGTGGGGCTGCAAGGCAGCATAGAGAGTACTCCCTTATTAAAACCACACTAAAAAATGGGATAGAGTGATTCATGTCATTTCCTTTCTTGAGTGTAGGAAAACATCTATTTGTCTATTTAAGTATGATTTTCATATGGTAGGGGGATAGAAATTTTTTTATTTATTTATGATTTATATACTATTTGCTGCTGATAAAATTATGTATGATAGGAATTTCAATAAAAAAGCAGCTTTAACTTGTCATGACAAGCTAAACCACTGAAAACTGTGGCACTGTTTGAACCTGTTCTTTTAAGCTTGAGTAAATTAGAAAATTTCAACAATGTTAAGATAGAAGAAGAATCTAAATTATGTTGTGATAATTTATATCTGTTTACCCATATCAGTCAAAACACTAGACATAAAACTTTCCCTATATATTTTATTACTGTTAACATTTTTCAACTAATGCTTTGGTGTATTTTATGTGACCCTTGGGGAATGTAAGTCTCTTAGTTTTCCTAGAACATCTTCTCCAGCCAATTATTTATTAGTAACCTGTGGATGAAAAGGTTTTTCCTAGATGAATTTCAGTCTAGACTCTGCATAGTTTATGTCATCTTTCCTGAAGTTAAATTTTTCTAGATTCATTAACTTTCAACATGAAATTCTCTCATAGAAGGAGGATATTTAAGATTTAATATTATGGAAAGGAAAATTAATACGATAAAAAATCAGTTTGTGACTTTGTATTATACACCAGAATAAATTCTAGATGTATCGAGGAGTTAAAATGCAAACAAATGAATGAAACCAAACAAAACAACCCCCCCCCAACCCAACCATAAAGAGTTAGGAAAATATGGGTGAATATTTATCTCAAGATGGGGAAGAGATAGGGAATGACTTTCTTTGGTAAAATGTATTTTAAAATATCAAACAGTGATGAGTCAAAGACATACACAGGCCACAGATTTACACAGTATTTGACACACTATAAATACACACTATAAATAAAACCAAAACCCCAGTTATAACTTCAGAAAAATATTTGTAATACATATTCTATTTGTACATACTTTTACTTTCTTTATTAAAAAAGTTTTTTATTGGTAATTTTCAATGTACAATTTAATGGGTCTCATTATGACATTTCCATACAAGCATTTCATTGTACATTGCCCATGCTCACTTCCCCTTATCCTCTCACAACCCTCTTCTTCTATCCCCTCCCTCCCCACCAATGGTCTCCTTTCTACTTGCATATCTTTTTCTGTCTATATATGTAATCCCAATATTTGCCATAAGGGCAGCATACATGATATTTTCTTTTCTCCTATTACCCTTTCCTCTTGCCCCTCTCCCTTTTCTTTAGTCCATTTATCTTTCCCTACTTAAATCCTGTCTGCTTTCGTGATCTATATGTTTTAATAATGAATATATGTTGAAGTCTAACATCCACATGTGAGAGCTACGTGTGCTTTCTTTAAAAAATTAGTTGTATTAGGAATTTAGCAACGTTTTGAAGTTTTTTCAAAGAGTGAAATTTGCTTTTGATACTTTTCTCTTGTTTGTTTTCTATTTAATTGATTTCTGCTCCTATATTTCCTTTCTTCTACTGACTGTAAGTTTAATTTGCTCATCTTTTTCTAGTTTCTTATGGAGAAAATTTAGATAGCTGGTTTTATACGTTTCTTCTTTTCTAACATAGACATTTTTTCTTTTCTTTGAGACAGGATTTCACTATGTGGCCCAGTCAGCCTTGAACTTACAATCTTCCTACCCCAGCCTCTGAAGTGCTGGGATCTACTACAGACATTCAAAGGCTTTAATTTGACTTTAGTCACTGCTTTATATACATTGTACAAATTTTGAAGTGCTTTTTAAAAATTTTCATTTAGTTCTAAATATTCTTATTTTCCTTATGATTTCTTCCCTGATCAATGAGTTATTGAGAAATGCATTTGTTTCCAAGTACTTAAAAAAACATTAGGTATCTTTTTTGTTGATTTTAAATTTAATTTCCTTATGGTCATGACGCATACTCAATAGTTCAATAATTTTAAATGAAACTGGTTTCCATAGGAACACATTCTCTGGCTCCCTAAAATAGCATTAAGAAACAAAAAAACAAAACAAAACAAAACAAAAAAAACTGGGATACTGTACTACTTTGTAGACCTCACCACATTTGTAAGTTTTGTTTTTTGGCATTTTCCAAAGTAAATGAGGAGGAACACAAGTGGAGAAAAATATGGAGCATAGACTAGCTTCATGAGCAACCCCAAACCAAGTATCACAATCAGCACAGCCCTGATCAGCCAACTGCAGCTCATCTGTAAATGTGTTCATGAGAATGACTGATTTTTGTTTTTAGCTATGGAGTTTTGAGGTGATTTATTTCACAGAAGTGCCTAAATAATATAAATTGGTATCCCAAATTCCTCATGAAAGTTTTATATGAAGAGCATGGGGGAACTGAGCCATGGGGTAGGGAGCCACAGTAATTATTTTTAATACTTGCTGGTTTATCAATGAGAGATCTGATTTTGGAAATGTAGTGCAGCTGCTCCACTGGTATAAGGAGATGGTTGATAATCCTCATAGATAATTGAGTTATGTATCTAATGACAGAGAAAGAGCTAAGGCAGGGCAGTACTAGAGTCTGATCATCATTGATACTCAGGTACTTAAGATGACCATAGGTAATTCTGCTACATTTGTTGTGGCCTAATTTTTATCATTGGACACACAGTTGTGCAGAGTCATAATCTAACTTTTGGTCTTATACAAAGAAATTTTGGATTACCAACATTTAATAAACATTGGTTATGTATTAGACACTGAGAAGCATTGGGCATACAAAATGAGTGTCAGAATTGCTTTCTTTGAGGAATTCCCAGGAGGAAAAAAAAAGATAGATTGTTACTATATGATGTGGTAAATATTACAGGAGAGAAAAGAGGGTAGTGTGATCTGACACACAAAAAGACCGAGGGGTTGGGGATGTGAGTAGGAGGTTGGAAAAGACTTCATTTAGGGGGTAACTTTGCAATTTGGGACAGGAGGATTTTCCTGGCCCACAGAACAATGATGTGACTAGGTGGCTGCAGTGGTGGCAATGGATGCTGTGGTGGATCTCCCTTTTGTGGCTCCTATACATGCAAGCAACTGATTAAGGGCTGACAGCTGCCACCTGGCCCCAGCCACTGGCTGAGTGGAACACAGGATTGTCTTCCCTGTGTCAGGGGGCAGCACCAGTGTGGTAAAACACATGCTCCTGGGCTCCCTGTGGGACCAGGCTGAAGCTACTCTCCAGCTGACGCTACCTTCTACATTAGCCTCCCTGACCTGCCCAAACCTGGTTCCCTTAGACCCTCTGGCCTCTATCAGTAAGTTACTTTTACAAGAATCTCCTTTTTGAGGCTCTGCTTTGAAACCTGACCTAAGACTTGTTTTCTTTTCTTTCTTTCTTTTTTATTTTTATAGTACTTGGGGTTTGAACCTAGGGCCTTGTGCTTGCTAGGCAAGTATTCTACCACTCAACTGCACCCCTAACCCACTTTTCATTTTTTTATTTTGAACAAGGTCTCCCTAAATTGCACAGGCTGCCTCTGGCTTTGAACTCATAATCCTCCTGCCTCAACCTCCAGAGTTGCTGGGATTACAGATATATGCCACGGTACCTGGATGGTCTTTTAATCCAACAAAGACAAAACTGGAATTTTGAGTTTACTATAAACAATAGACAATCAACAGACAAACAAAAAGCCAAGAGTTAAAAATAAGGGAATACTCTCCTTTATTAATTGACAGTTTTCCCTCTGGGTTAAACCACTCCTGTATTTTTTTCCCTAAATGTATTTTAGACATCTATTTTGCAATATGTCTGATTTTTATGGGGCCTGAGGACAGGAAATTTATTTCTTTTTGATCTTTCTTCCTTTTATTGTTACTGTGAAATCACACCTGGAAGGAACTACAATAAACAATAAAAGATTAATTTTATCTTGTCATGCCACTAAGATAAACCACCTAAAAGGCAGGCACTATTCTGAGGCTGTGCCTGCATACACTGAATTAGAAAACTGAAGTAATATTGTGACATAGTTCAGACTCATACACCTAAAATCGTTCAAATTCATACAACATAGAGTTTCCATATAAAACTGCTCAGTGCTCTTCTGGTCTTTGGGGAATGTCTGGTGTTACTTATTCATTTTTGATTTCAGTGTTTTAAAAATAAAAATTGTACATATTCACAGTGACTACTGTGATATTTTGATATATTCATAATAGTGAAATGATTATTATAGGCAAGCTATTTAGCATATCCACCTCATCACATAGTTACTATTTGTGTGTGTGTGTGTGTGTGTGTGTGTGTGTGTGTGTGTGTGTGTGTGTAAGAGCACTTAAGATCCCATGGGAAAAATAGGGGAGCATAACCCAAATATGCATATGAGTTTCACTGCATATGAGTTTCACTACATATTAGTCAAAATGTTCCATGAACCTTGTGATTTGATAAAAGTGTAACCAAAAGTGATGTTGTTATTGTTGTTGGGTGCTGTTGAGTTGGGTCCAACTCATAGCAACCCTTAAAGGGTTTTCGATGGCTAATTATTTTGGGATTGCTTCCGGAGTGGATCCCCAAGTACTTCTCTCATTTTTGTAGTGCTGGGGATCGAACACAGGGCCTCAGAGAGTGCAGAGCAGCACTCTACCAATTGAGCTAAATCCCAGCCCTCCAAAGTGATGTAGTAGTAGCATAACAGAAAAAGCAAATGCTGTATTACTCTGTACCCCACCAACATTTACCAGAAAAGGGGTAAGAAAAAAGAAAAAAATATTCAGAGAGATGGGGAAAAAAAACTATACTCCTAGTAAATTTCAAGTATCTGACACCATTATAAACTATGGTCACCATGCAATGTTAGATGTCTAGAACATATTTGTCCTGAACAATAAAACTTTATACCCTTTGAACAATATTGTTTCCCACATGCCTCATTCCTTCTAACCACCAATCTACTCTTTGCTTCAATGAATTTGACATTTTTTAGATTCCACATATAGTTGACATCATGCACTATTTGTCTTTCTGTGTCTGACTTATTTCACTTAGCATAATATCCTGCTAGCCAGAGGAGCAGACCCAGTCAACGGCTCACCTTCTATTGACAATGACCGGGTTTCCATGAGAGATCTTTAAGCTACTTGACTCTGCCCTGGCTTGTAGCACTATTTTCAAAACCTAGCTTGTCTAGTTCCATGATTTTGAGGCAATAATATTTTTTCACTGCTCATGTACATTTAAAGACACAATATTGGAGTTGTGGTTAGGTGTTGTCAAGTCAGGTTCAACTTATAGTGGCCCTATGTACAATAGAATGAAACACTCCCAGACACTGTACCATGCCCAGCACTATGTCAGTACTTCTCTGCTATTCATAGGATTTTCAATGGGTGATTGTTTCAGAATCATTTGGGGAGTAGGCTGCCATGTCCTTCTCCCATTTTTATGGTGCTGGGCATTGAACCTGGGTCCTCAGAGAGTGCAGAGCAGCACTCCAGCAATTGAGCGAAGCCCCAGCCCCTATAATATTAGCCAGGAAATTAGATAAGGAAATAAACATTTGGTTTTTTCCATTATGCAACTACTACATCACTTTTGGGGCTGGGATTTAGCTCAGTTGGTAGAGTGCTACTCTGCACTCTCTGAGGTCCTGTGTTAGATTTCCAGCACCACCAAAATGGGAGAAGGACATGGCAACCCACTCCTGAAGCAATCCCCAAATTATTTCTAGAAGGAAATATTCAACTCATAGGAAAAACATGTGCACATCTCTTAAATATATGAACATTTCCAAAAGTCTAATTTTATTACCAATATAAAATATGCACATTAAGGCAATGGGGTATTATTTTTCCCTCAACCAATTACAAACTATTTTAAAAAGTAGAAGTGATTCAGTCATAGGGACAAATTCATTTTTATACAGTGCTAATATGGGTACAAACTAATAAAACCTTTAAAAAATGTATTTTGTATTACCCCAACAATTCTGGCAAAGAAAACAATCAGAAACATTTGTACAGATTTGTATCCAACAATGACTGACAGGGTATGAAATTTCAATAAAATACCAAAACTTCATCAATGTTCAAGAAATATGTTAGCATTCTAATGTAATCAAGAAATACATTATTATTTTATAGTAAAAGATTATTATATATACTTCAAGATATCCCTTCAAGACATGAAAAAATACTCAAGATATAAGAGCTGGGAGTATGACATAATGGTAGAGTGATTATCTAGCAGGTAAAAGGCCCTGGGCTTGATCCCCGGCAAGACACACACACACACACACACACACACACACACACACACACACACACACACGATGTGAAAAAATCTATGAGGCATGATTTTACTTATATAAGAAAAGATATGCATCGAAGAAAGTTTGAATAAAATATACCAAAATGTTAGCAGTGTTTTTTTTCTATGGTAAAGAATAACAAATAATTTTCTTCAAAGTATTGTCAAATCTGAGTATTATTTCTGCTTCTTTCAATCTGGTTCACCCTTAAGATCTCTCTGTAATTATTGTTTTCTTATAGTTACCTGAATGCAGTTTTAAATATTGAGCAGCAAATAGAACATATTTGACCATAAGAGAAAGGCACTGTTATTATCTCTATTTTGCAGATGAGGAAAAAAGTGGCAGAGAAGTCTCCATAGTCACATAAATAAAAAATAGTTGAAATGAGGAATAAATCTAGGATATGTAGTTTACAGCCTATAATCATACTAATCTCAGAAAATATTTCCTAATCAGAGAGCTTTCCACATATTGTCAAATTAAATGAAATGGACTTTGTAAGCAAATAATAATGATGAATAATGGCTGACGCTGCATCAAGCAGTTACTTGAAATATCTCTTTTAATCCTACAATAATACAATGAGAAAGTTATTTTTACCCTAATTTTACATGTGAGAACTCTAAGAACACTTACAAATTGTAAGACTCTATAAGAGACCACAAAGTCAATTCTTTACAAGTCCTAAGACTTGTCCCAGAGGACATAAAATTAAGGCACCTTCCTCTAAGAAGGATCTATTGGTCAATAATAATAGTCCGACTCCCAAACTTGATCCCCTTTCTTACAGCTTAAACCTGTGACCTATTAGTCCACCTATCTGCTTCCCTCCCACGTTCTTCCCTTCCTGGTCCTTATCTTATGGTCAAAATGAAGATTACATGTATTTGTACACGTAAATCATACAGTGTGGGGCTTGCCTGCTAATATGTGTTCAGTCAATGTTAGTTATTAAAATTGTTAGAAATTGTCTTTTATTCCAGCTTGGACATTTTGACTAACTTGCACAAATATAACCGCTGACATAAAGATTTTTGTTGATCTAATTAGAGAGATCTCTTTTCAAAAACTGTGAAAAGAATAGTTATATACTTTGTTACTCGGCTGACTTCTTATGACTAATATTCAGATGAGCATCAAGTGATGAATGTATGGTATATGAGTTATAGGTTTGGATCCTCAAGAGGCCTATAAGTGAAATTTGAAACCTGTTACAGCCAGGGGTAGTGCATAGAGGGATGCTCTTGTAGGCAAAGCAGACAATTATCTATCATAGTGGTTAAAATAGAATGATTCTCTTGCTTTATTCTTTCTGTCTTAAGCTGCTACTCTAGTTTGCCACAGTTTTTTATCTCCCTGAGGTATACTCTCCTGCATAAGAAATGAGGATCAATGCCTTGATGAATGAATTATGCTTTATGCTCTGTATCCTAAGCCTGACTAGTGACTGGTTTGTATCTTGGATGGCTGTATCTTGGATGATGGGGACATGTGAGTGAAGAGGTCAGCATGGGACCGAGGAGGAGAAAGTGGGGACAGGTATCTCAGAACCAGAAGGGGCTGGAGTGAGCAAGGTGGGGAGAGAGAGCTGGAGGTGAGTGAGGGGGAGAGTATCACAAGGTGGAGAAGTACATACCAGGAAGGATCTGCATCAATCAGGGCCAGGCCATTTCAGCAATTCTCCCTGAAAACTAGACAAATTGGACCAGAGGCAGAGTCTTGACTTACGCATGTACGGCTTGACAGGAATGATAAAGAGAGTAGGCTGTGCCATCTGGTACATGGCTGGGGTATGGGACAGAGTTTTTCTCCATCTTCCTGCCCTGGTGTGTGCAGGAGAGAGGATCATGGGTGCTTGAATCCAAGACTAAGCAAGCACTCATTGATAACAGGGTTACCTTTCTAGACTATCCACGTCTTGTGGCTGAAACTGTTACTAAAGTGCATGGAGCATGCGGTGGTGAGGAGCGTGGTCAAAGCCTGTTGGAATGTGAGTGAAAGATCTTGACATACAGTCTAGTTGCTACATTGGTATAAAGAATGATATGGAATTCCATAGGTATCTGGGTTCTCATTTGTCACAACACAGAAAACATTGGAATGAAGTATCTCTTGTGGGATGCCATGGACTGATGCAGGGACTTAAAACATTCAAAGTCAACTTTCCATCACAGTAACTACTGATTAAATTTTGTCACTGGCTACCCAGTTATACCATATTTTCTTTAATATTTTGACATATTTATAAAAGGTCTGTGAAACCACTTATTGAACATCTGTTGTGTATCATGCACTACATTAAGCAATACACATAGAAAATTAATAGCTCTCCTCTTCTCTGTTGGAGTTCACAAGAGGAAAAAGACAAGAGTGTAAAAAAGATTATTAAAATGTGACAAGACAAATATTCTAACAGAGCTAACTCTTTATACTTCCTTAACGGAGCACACAGAAAGAAACAATTCTTGAAGTTTATGAAGGAACTAAGAGTTTGGAAAGGCTTTGTAAAAAAGAGAGCATTGGAATTAGCTTTGAAAGGATGCATCAGAAAGTGTTTCCTATAGGTGTTGCGGTTATAACAGTTGATGTGGAGGACATTCAGGGCATTGGGAAGACACATATAAAGAGACGTTTTAATGTTGCAAAGAGGTAGTGGAGCGTTCAGTGTGGTTGGAGTGAAAAGCGCTTGAGGGATAGTGAGAGGGATGGAGCTTGAAAAATAAATGGCAGGCATTTTGAAAGGCTATGCTATTTGGCAATAGGGAGTTGGTTAGTTATGTTCTTCAAACAGAGGAGTTGGGATCAGATGACGATTACTGTAAATGTCTTAACTGATTAGAAAACTGCTAATAAGTATAACAATTTATGAGAAACACCTGGGAAGTAAAGAAGGCATAAACCAACACAAGTCTTTCATAAACGCTCTCTCTCTCTCTCTCTCTCTCTCTGTGTGTGTATGTGTATGTGTGTGTGTTAGGCACCAATGAGTCAGATCCAACTCATAGCAACCCATATGTATAACAGAATGAAGCACTACCCAATAATGTTCCATGCACATGATTTTTTTTTTTTATGTTCGAGCCCAGTGTTGCAGTCACTATGTATCTTCTCATTTTGAGTGGTGCCACATCAGCAAAAGGAGATCCCTGGGGCTTTACTCCATTCCCATCATTAAGATTGACTCTACTTTGAGGAGGCAACTCTTCCCTAGTTACCTTTTGAATGCCTTCCAGCATGAGTGGCTCATTTTCCAGCACTACATTTGACAGTGCTTCTCTGCTATTCATAGGGTTTTCAAAGGCTAATTGCTTCAGGAGTGGGCTGCCAGGTCCTTCTCCCTAATCTGTCTTAGTCTAGGAGCTCAGCTGAAGCCTATCTACCATAGGTGGCCCTGTTGGTATTTGAAATACTGGTGGCATAGCTTTCAGCATCACAGCAACATGCAAGCTCCCACAGCACAAGCTGACAGACACCGGGTAAATGCTGGGAAATGATGTTAAGTAGCACTCTCTCCTGAGGATGGATTAGTAAGACTTCTTATTTGTCTATTAAAATCAATCTAGAGTTCAAATTGTTTTTGTCAGGGTAACTCTTTTCTAAAAAAAAGAAGTAAAATATGTTTAGAATTTAATTTAAAAAGAACTAACAAATGGAATGTGCTATGCTTTGTCCCCTCTGAAATTCAATGGAAATTTCATCTTCATTATGAGATATTAAGAGGTTCAACAGGTGAGATCTTCAAAAGGTGATTGGGGATCTGTTCACATGACCAGATCAATGTATTCATGTAATTAATGGACTAATGAGTTAATGGATTATCTCAAGAGTGGGTCCACCATAAGATTTAATTTGGCTAGTTCTGTGGTGTTCTCCCTGTCTCTTGCTGTGGGATGCCTTGTCCTCTTTTGGGATTCTGCTAGCAAGAAGCCCATCATCAGATGTAGTCCTCAGCTAGGGGCCAGAACTATGGCCCAAATAAGTCTCTTTTCTCTATAATTCATCCTGTCAGTGGTATTATGTTATTAACAACAGAAAACTGACAGAATGAATGGCCTGGGAATTACTAGTGCTGTTCACTTTGATTCAGTAATTCTCAATCTTATGCACACATTAGAATCACTTGTTGCTGTTGTTAGGTGTCTTGGAGTCAGCCGACTCATAGTGACCCCATGTGCAACAGACAGAGCAGTCCCCGACACTGTACCATGCCAGGCACTATGTCAGTGCTTCTGTGCTATTCATACAGTTTTCAATGGCAGATTATTTTGGGATTATATCAGGAATGGGCTGCCAAGTCCCTCTCCCATTAGAATCACGGAGGGAGCTTTAAAATGACATTCGTGCCATGTCTCATCCCAATTCTGATTGAATTAGTCTCAGATAAAGCCTACTATAGCAGATTAAAGGTGTTATAATTTCTTTGCTACTCCCCCTTTTGTGATGTGAAGTTTCACTCTCCTCTTGAACCTGGCCCTATCTTTCTGACTCCTTTTATCAAAAGAATGACATACTGAAATTCTGGGACTTCAGTGGCTGAGTCAGAGGAAGCCTTGCACTTCCTTCCAGGACTCTTGGAACACTAGCCTTCTGAGCCTTTGACCTTTGATTAAAAGTTCTGATCAAACTGTTGGAGAGATGCTTTGGAGAGCACTGAGAACACATACTGAGGGAGTGGGCCCTGCAGATTCTGTAGACCCTGGCTCCTCATCAGGGCACTAGGCGTGTGGGAGGTGTGGCCTAAGCAGGAGCCCTTCCCAGGCAGGTGCAGAAGAATCAGCCAGCTGATATTTGCCTGAATTCTGTAGTCATAAAATTGCAAGACATAAATCAGTTATTTGAAGACGTGGCAATCCACTCCGGAAACAATCAGCCATTGAAAACCCTATGAGGGTCACTATGAGTCGGACTCGACTTGATGGCATCTTACAACAACCAGGACAGAGTGTTGGAGTAATTTTTAAGGCTGAAATAGATAATTTGAAAACCTGGTATAGCTTCCAAAACACTTCAGGTGATTCTAATTTGCAACAGGCGTGTGAGCCAAGGCTCTCTTCTCTGGCATAACTACCTGAGAGTTTGCAGTTCACACCTTAGACACCATTACATTCCTCGTTCACAGCTTTATAATTACAGAGACTTATTATGTGCATTACAGCAATATTATTTAGAAATCTTCCATAGGGCAAACAGATACAGTATTAATATTACTAAATGTAAAACAGCAAAATTGTGGTCCTCAATTTTGGCATAGGTCATGGTTAAGAAATCCATTTAAGAATCAATGTTTTAATTACATTAAAAACATACTGATCATTTTCCTTTACAGATCTCAACTTAATATCCATTATTGAAAAAATGTATAATTTAGTAGGATGAGCACTGAATAGTCCATTAACATACACAGTAGGGAATACTTTAGTTTATAAAACATTGCTTATACTCAGGTATTAACAGGATATTTTCCAGGGACCATTGCTTAACAAACTCATAGATTATAGATTTGTTTGCCATAAGCAATCTTACCCAGGAACTTCTTGCTAAAATCATTCCACAGATTCCATAGATAAACAGTAAATCTCTATAGCAACATACTTGCAAAGAGATTAAATTGGGTCATCTTATTTCCTTCTTTATTTCCTGGTAATCACCAATACATTGATTACAGATCAGCTTCTAAACTCCATCCTTCTCAACATAAATTAATTAGAACTTGCTAATTCATATTATTGTGGGAGACAAGTATACCACCATGGCTATAACAGTTATTTTTAACTTTCATGTGAAGACATAGAATCAAAATATGTGTTCAAAAGTTGTTGAGGTTAATTCTCCTCATCCTCTGACCTTTTGGTTTAATTATTTGTGTTTTGTTATTGAGTTGTGTGAGATCATTACATATTTTGGATATTAGCACCCTATCTGATGTATGATTTTCTACCAGTCTATAGACTGTCTCTTCTCTCTGTTGGCTGTTTACTATGCTGTGAAAGAGCTTTTTAGTTTGATGTAATCCCGTTCATCGATTTTTGCTTTAATTGCTTATGCTTTTGGTGTCATGTGCAAAAAACCAAAATATTGGCTAGACCAATGCCATGGAGCTTTGTCCTTGTTTTTTTTTTTCTTAGTTGTACAGTTTTAGACCTTATGTTTAAGAGTTTAATCTTTTTGAGTTGACTTTTATATGGTGTAAGATAAGGATCTAATTTTGCTCGATATACAATTTCCCCAACACAATTTACTGAAGAGACTTTGCTTTCCTCAGTGTGTGCTCTTGACATCTTTACTGAAAATTAATCGACCATAAATACACGGATTAATTTCCAGGTTCTCTATTCTATTGTATTGGCATACGTATCTGTTTTGATGCCAGTACTTTTCTCTTCTGATTACTATAGTTTTGCAGGGTATTTTGAAATCAGTGGTGTCTACATCTTTGTTCTTTTCCTCAAGACTGTTTTGGCTATTTTTTCTCTTTATTTATTCTTGATCTCTTTTATTTTTGTTCTTTACTATTCAGTCTCTATTTGAAAGCATCACTAACTTTTAGAGTTAGGAGAAAAATAGCTGAAACTTAAAGGACTGACTGACTCTTTTGCTACTTATTCAACTGTTTCACACTGAGACCATACACTGGACTTTTTGCTCATCTTTACTTTGGCCTTACAGTTGCATTTTGGGTTGAAATACTAATGAAATGAGGTCAAATAGGTAATATACTGCTTCTGGAACAGATGCTCACCAACAGACATGCTTCACATTTCTATTTGGAATCAAGCTGTAATTTGTTGTTTTGGGAGATTGGATTGTGCAAGGAAAGTCACAATCTGTTTTATGTAGGTTTAAATATAAGACTTGGTGGTTGAACCCAGGGCCTCCCATATACTTTGTAAGTGCTCTACCATTGGACTGTACCTCTAGCTCATTGTTAACTTTTTAAAATTGGAGACAGGGTCTTGCTAAATTACTCAGGCTGCCTCTAGCCTTGAACTTGAGATCGTCATGCTTCAGCTTCCCAGGTTGCTGGGATTAGAGGAGGGTGCCACCATGCACAGCTATAACAGGACAGTTCTTAAGAGTTAGTGTCAAATGTCTCCAACTTAGCAAATTATGGCTGCACTCACAAACCAAATACCATCATCAATGTAGCTGTCTTTTTGTCCCAAATATTCCTGAGGAATGTTTATGATCACTTCCTTATATCCTCGAGAGCTGGCTACTCATACATCTTTTGAGATTTCCTGTAGGATGTGGTGTCTCTCAAGGAGTACCAGAATGGTATCTTTCCACTGAATTTTGCCTGTGTTTATCACTTCCTCTACTACCAGCCACTGAGCTGCTTTGGCCATTACTACTACCACCATGTTTGCCATGACTGTGTGCTGGGGAAATGGTAGGTGCAGAGGGAGGGGAGGAGGAGAAGGCACTGTCTTCCTATTACTACTCTGATTGAAACATAGAACTTTTTGTCAAAGTCTCCCCAGAGAATAGGGAATTCATGAAAATAATTTTTAATAATGTTTCTACTACAGACTTGGAAAGGTAAGTAATCCAATGTGGCTATTCTTAGAATGTGTAGGCAGAACAATTCTTATGAAATCTTGGACTGGATATCTTTTTTTGTAGCTAATGTGCTACTTCCTGGATTAGTTTCCAGATGATCTCTCTGGCAAAAGCTCCTGGCTTATCTCCATAGATTCCCTTGATTGGAAATGCAAATGAAAATGTCTACACATGTGTGGCAAATCAGTTGATGAAAACGTAAGGATTTATTCCTGTATTCTTGATTCTATTTCGTGGATCTGTATATGTATCCTCAAGCCAGTGCCACATAATTGTGATTCTAGTAGCTTTGTAGTAAGCTTTGAAATCAGGGAGCATGTGTCTCTCACGTTGATCTGCATTTGCAAGTCTGTTTTGAATATCCTGTGCTTCTTTACAACATACATATATACATATGTACATACATACACACATACATATTTTGATATCAAATTGTCAATTTTTGCAAAAAGAAAAGAAAAAAAGAAAGAAAGCAACTGAGATTGCACTGAATTTGTAGGTCAGTTTGGGAGTACTGTTATCTTAATATTATCTTCCAATCCATGAACAAGTGATTTTTAATTCACCTTAAATCTTACCTCCAAATCCAATGAAAAATTTTCTGTTGTTTTCCCCCATCTGTGTTCCTGAGGATATTTTCTAATACACAGAAGAAATAGGTAGCAGTTGTTGCTGCTGGGGAAATACCTAACTGTGCAACAGGTAGGGAAGAGGGCTTATAATTTACTTTATATTTTTTGTACATTTTGAATTTTTGTACAGCATATGTGAATGAATATTGAATTTACATAAAATTTGCTTCTAGTTGGAGGTGCAATAAGATGTACAGATATAAATAAAGTGTTTAATGGGCCAGATTAATGCAGTTACTTCCTGTTTTGCATTACATTCCCTGGTGCCAAACCTGAGCCATCCTGTTTCTTAGTACCTGTCCCCTTCCCCTTCATTCTGATGCACAATTCAATCTACTTTGGCTCTTATTATTCCCTGTATTTTATCAGTTATTGGCTACTTTGCTTTCTTCTGCCTTAAATCACTAAGTACTTATAAGCAAGTATAGATTGTCCTCTATTTTCTCTTCCATTCTTGAATACATCCTACTCCCTATTTCTCCCTCATATGCTCTAAGATACCCACAATTTTATCTTACTTTTGTAGGATGAAGCCCTATCTCAGAAAGATAATATTTCAGATACTTTCTTATTATCTTTGAATCATGAACTTATATCTCCTATTCCTTACTTCTGTCTTGAGTCTTATATTTTTTCCTTGCTAATATGTGATTTTTCAAGTGGACAGATAACATTTTCTCTATGTGGTGAGTTTTACTTCAGGATTTATAAGTATTAAAAGATAAAGTAAAGTGACTTGTTTATGAAATGGATGTCTATTGATTGGCAAAATGTGAGTTTAAAGGACAGTATGTTAAAATAAACATTTAAATGCTTATTTTCAATCATTAAAGTAATAGAAATAGAATAGTTCAAGCAAGATACTAGCAATATGTAAACAAATATTTAAAGAGGTTCTGCAACTCCATTTTTCACATAAAATATTATCTTATGATAATTTATATTTGTTGCAAACAAATCCAACTGTTACGAACATAAGGGTAAATCCATTTGTAAAGTAATTCTAATTTCTAAAGATAGCCTTATTAACAGTTTTTCTGAAGATGTACTAAAACATATCAGTAGAGAAAATTCTTTGCTTTCAGTAAACACCATGCAATAGTGACTTAATCTTTTAAGATATTTAGTTTAATGCAATTTCACATAATCAGGAAGCCTGAAGACAAGTGATTCTGGATTGGTAGCAGGACTCAGTGACTGTTGACATGGTCTGTGCCCCCTTCTTGGTGCTCTTAACACCTGTTGGCTGTTGTCCTTGAGGCTTCTGGTCTTGTGGTTACAAGATGGCTGCTGCAGCCTAAATGCTAAGTTTTCACACAAGGGCATTTCAGGCAGGTCGAAAACACTGAATGGAGAAAAGAGACTTCCTTTCTTCAAGGAGAAATATAATCTCACTATCTCCTTTGCTCTCTTGGTCAGAAGTGGATCACTTGGTACATCTGTTGCAAGGAGGCTGAGAAAGTGATTATCTGACAGCCTGGCAGTAGAACCGACATGAATATACTTGACCAATTAGGACCTTTTTCTTGTGGATAGGGAAATTGTTTCTAGAACAGAATTATGATTCTTTTCATTAGGAAGCAAGAGAAAAAGGGCTACAGAGTACACTGCTAGCCGTAACTGCTACTCACATGACATCAACACATTTAAAGTATTGGGTTTGCCTGTAAGACAGACAGACCCATGATAACTCTGGTAAAAATAAGAGAGAAATGCACTTCTTCCCTGGAAAAATTCAGAGCAGGTGGTACCAGGAACGAAGCTCCTTTCAGAATACTTCTTTGTCAATCCTGGAAAATGAGCCTCTCCCAATGGGGCAAAATTGTGACCAGAAGGTCTATATTCCAAGCAGTAGGATGAGAAAGGCGTAAAGTTGGGAAAGGGCCCAAAGGGCACACCCTGGCTCTCACTTAGGTAAGTGTGGGGCTCACCGCTCTGTGTGGTTATCTCTTAGTGGGGTCCTCTCAAGCCCAGAATAGGACCACCGAACTTGCCCACAGCACCAGTATGCTCGGGGACCCTCAGGGGTGGGCAAGAGATGGTTAGTGGCTCCAAGAAGGACCTTGGGAACCTTCTTATGTAAAAGAAACAGGAACTGTATTAAGCTGCTCCTTTGCAGGAGAGCCTAATCCTTTCTAACCAACAGCACAGGTTATTGTTGCTATGATGGAATAACAGCTCTGTATCAGAGTAACAAAGGGCTGGGATTTAGCTCAGTTGGTAGAGTGCTGTGCTGCAGTCTCTGAGGTCCTGAGTTCAATTCCCAGCACCGCAAAAATGGGAGAAGGACCTGGCAATCCACTCCCAAGGCAATCCTGAAACAGTCAGCCATAGTCAGCCATCGAAAACCTTATGAGGGTCTCTATGAGTCGGATACCAACTTGACGGCACCTAACAACAACAACAACATCAGAGTAACAAACAGCTCTGATGTCCTCGCTGGCTATGCAGAAGGTCCGGTGATGTTGCCTCTTGCCGGTCATCTTCTCCTCTCACCGCCTCCTTGACATGGGGGGATTGAGAGCTCTTCTTGGCTTGTTCAAGGTCTTCTTTTTTGACCTCAGAGTCTTGCTTCTCGGTGGCTTGATGGAAGGTCTGGACAATTGAAGTGGCGAAATCAGGTGTAGGATGTAACAGCCGGAGTCAAGGTGGTTGGGAAGAAAGAAAAGAAAGGACGCTTGGGATAGTTGGTAGTGTGCTTACATACACCTTAGGTGGGGGTGTGGACCAGAGTGTAACCAATCAGAGAGCGGCTCATGCCAGGAGGAGCAGCTCTCAGTGTGAGGGCTTGGAAAAGTGCATTTAGGATTGGCGGGGGTGGTGGTGGTGGTGGTGGTGGTGGTGGTGGTGGTGCTGGTGGTGGTGGTGGTGGTGGTGGTGGTGGTTAGGTGCAGGCTGGACCAATCACTGAGCTGTCCTTAACAATTAATTGGATAGCTCTGGGAGGCCAGTCAGACTGAAAAAGGCCACACCAGAACTGGGCTGTTTGGTTAATGCTTAAGGATAACCAGATGTGGCAGAAACAGGACAGAATCTGGGCAGGGCTCAGACCTCAGCCCAGACCAAGTAAGCCTTGGCCCTGGCACCCTCCTGGTCCACCTCAGGGGTGTCCAGATAATTCCCTACAGTCTCTCTGGGCCTGGATAGTGGAGCAGGAACCTCACATATAACCTCTTTTCCCTGCAAGCAGGGAACCCACGGGGACTGGGTGAGTGTGAGGGAGTGAGAGACGACACCTTGGGAGCTCTCTTAAACACGTAGCTCTTTATTGTACAGCACTTAGAAGTGCTGTAGCCTTAAAGTGTTTCACGTCTCAGAGGGTTGACACACAGTTCTAAGCGCTGTGGCTTCTGCCAAAGGTCTCTGCGATGGTGGTCTGGTGGCTGCTCCCGTGCTCTCCTCAGTGGCTGGTCTTGGTGTTTGCTTCTCTCCTTGGTGGACATCCCCTGGTGTCTTCTCCTCTTGCAGTCTTCCCTCTTCGTGGTCGTGATGGCAAGGCAAGAGCTGGGTCCAGAGCAAGAGAGCCAGCAGCAAGCAAACTCTCCTTTTATTCCTCTTGGAACCAATCAGAACTCCAGGCTTTGTTTGGAAGTGGCCAATCGTGAGACTGATAATTGATAGGTGGGTAGGAGGCAGGAATCAACCAATCATAGTCCTCCCTTTGGTGGCCAATAAGGTGATAGGATATGACTTATCAGAGAGTGAAGGTATAAAGCGGGGTGCGACTGGGTCGTACTGGGTGGGGGCCATTTTGGCTGTGCAGTCTCAGACCTCGTGGACTCAAGCTGGGTGTGCCACAGCGAGTCACACAGGGGTCCTGAATGCACCTCAGGCCTCACTATGGGCCAAAATAAGCCTCGAGCCATTTCTCTTCCTCTTTGCACCCCACATTTATACCTGCAGGTAAGGTTCCTTGAAGCTGCTTCTACTCCATTGTCTGGGGGAGCCTGAGAAATGCTTTTGTGATGAGTGGCTACATGTCTAGGTAAAAATTAGTGCCATTTGAATAGATGGCCTAAAGAAAGTGAAATGGATGCCACGAGACGGTTAGGAGTCTCCAACTAACAGAGTCTACAATATCATCATTTTTGTAAAAGTGACATCATCCGGCACATATGCACTGGTATTCCTTTTATTTAAAGGAATCTTTTTAGGTTGAAGCAGTGAAAGCTGTGGGCAGTCAAGACTGTTATTTAATTTATGCCTAAATTTTTTCCAATTTAGTATTTTGGTTAGGACTAAAGAAAACATTACTGAACAGCCCTAAATTTTGCTATTTTAGACATTTTGAAAGAAAAGAATTGGAAGTTATCATTTTAGGCATGGCTTGGACCTTTAATCATTTCCAAAAAAGGTAGGGAAAGAAGGACTTAAATATTTCTCAAGGGTCTTAAGTCAACCCTAATTAGGTCTACTCTTCAAGGAAAGCTGTGTATGGGATCTGTTACCAGCTGTTGGATAGAGAAATTTTTTTGTTTCCTTTTTAAAGTTTTCTTCCTTTTTTTCTTTCTGAATGATTACTAGATACCAGATATTAAGATTTTATTGAATAGATTTGTGTGTGAAAAGAAAAGCCATAGTAATCTCTTTTATGTGTATTTTTTTTTGAAATTGCTTCTAGACAGATTAAATTTTATATCCAAGCTTAGAGGTAAAAAGCAAGCTAGTAATATAATTGTTCTTTGTCTGGCCTGGTTATATAGCCTACTGCAGGAAGCTCATTCAAATGTAAGCACTTCAATATTTCTGGCAGACGATAAAATCTTTGTTCCTGTTCACAGAAATAACACCACTCCAATGTATCTTTATTAATCCTGGCTTTGTGAAATGAAGGTTTAAAGTCTACTAAGTATCCTATAATTCAAGTAATTGCTTCAGTAGAAAGAGACGACTGTTTTATTACTAAAAGACCACATGTCTAAATACAGTCTGTTTTCAATTTCTCTGTCATTACTTCTTTGGTGGAATGCTTGCATTTCAGAGTAAACTAGTCCAATTTTATAACTTTTGTCTGCTAGTCATTGCTCTGAGTGGTACTGATGACCAGCTGTCCTACAATTTATGATTGAAGGTTGACTTCTGCATAGCACATGCTGTCTTCCTCCTAATACCGTGCAGGTAGGTCTACAATACTCTTCATGGAGTCCCTTAATCGCTTCATTATTCCACAGCGCTAAGCAGTCAAGCCCCTGCTGGCTGGTGAAAGAATTTGCTTCACATCTTTTGCACCACATTTAAGTAATCCTAGATTTGTTTTTAATGTCACAGATGGTGTGGCATAAATAAGAAGGTCATATGGGCTGTGATAAAATTTGGGCTCTGCTTTCAACTGGGGTTTTTGAAGCCTTTTTCTGTGCCATTGTTCTATGTGAGCTTATTTACTGTTTTTTCTTTTTTTTTTTTTCTGCAAGTCTGTTATTGTATTAGACTCTTAATCATTTATGTTCCACTGTATGCAGTACATTGTTCTGGGTGCCTTGAGTAATACCACCAAATGATAAGACGGCTTTTGCTCTACCCATTCATCCTAACTCTTGAAGTAATAGCGTGGGGTCTAGTGGCTACTTCCTCTTTTGTCCCCCCCACTCCAACCTCCAGCATTTGAAGCTTCCTTAGCCTCATGAGATTATGTCTCTAACTAGAGACCTTCCCCTCCCACCTCCCTCACATGTAGGCATGGCCCTTGACCCTGCACTGACAAGCAGATGTACAACCCAGATGTAGGAGGGGGCACTCAAATGCATTACGTAAAGGTGAGGCAGAGACAACAGGCAACATTGATATGGAGTCTAGTGGCTAGCATTGTTGGGTTGCTGGAGTTTTCCAGGGTATCCATGTGCATAGTTGGTAGCCATGATGTCTTAAGGATACAAATTTGGATATTTCCCTGGTGGGGAATTCTCTGTGACTCATTGCCAGGCTCTTATGGATATTCTGTGAGTTACTCAAAATATTTAATTTTTGAGTATTATCTTGCTTGTAAATAAATATACTGATTTATATGATGCTAAAACTATAATACACTTAATGAGTAACAAAAAAGTAAAATAAAAATTTGGAGTAGACATTAACATAATATGAGGAAGCTAAACAAAGGCTCACCTGCAGCAGTATCACCATGGCATCTGATTCCATCAGATTGTAGAAGCTAAGTAGGGTTGGCTCTGGTTAGTACTTGATTAGGAGACTGCCTGGGAACACAAGGTGCTGTTGGCTTGGGGGAAGGACCCAGCAACCCACTCCTAAAAATCAATCTGCCATTGAAAACTCTATGAATAGCAGAGAAGCCTTAACCATACTGTTTTGCCTGTTGTATGCAGAGTCACTATGAGTCGAACACCAACTTGATGGCACCTAACATCAATAACAACAAACAAAGGCTCAAAAGATAAAAAAGATGTTGAGCTCTGTAGGATTAAATCACCCAATTAATACTAACTCTGCTAGTAGATATCAGATATGGCACTTGGTGTTCAGGATAAAAAAGTGAGCAAGAATGACACAGTCCTGCCTTTGTGACATTGAGAGTCCAACGAAGAACAACTTAAGCCATTAAAACAGTTCCAGCAGTCTGTTGAGGGAAATTAGTGGATGTCATGTGAACTCATATAAGGGGTACATTTGTGCTCCAGAACAGTCTGATGAGGCTTTTCAAAGAAATGATTTTATGAAATGTGAACAATGTGTAAATTAAAATGAATTGATGAAGGAGGGCATTTAGGCAAAAAGTGTCTGGGCAAAGGCATCAGCACTTGTAAGATCTTACACATTTGAGAAACTGTAGTGTTTTATGTGTAGTTGAAATATACAATATGGAAATGCATAGTATACAAGTTGCTTGGGAGAAGAACCACACATTTTTCCTCCTATGTTTAACTTTGGTGGTGAGAGTATTCTGAGTTAGTGCTTATGAATAATAAGATCAAGCCTGGGAATAATATGCAGTGTTACGGTGCCAGTATTATTGTTTGCAAATAAAGATGATCACTATGTTGGTCCTTAAATACTATATGCCATATATGCTATAGTTTCTTTTTTGCCTTTTACTTAAATATACCATATTAAGTCAGATATTCTATATTATTTTGAAATACAGCTTTGTACAATTGATACTGGAGATGAATATTAAATATACCATGGGCTGCCAAAAGAACCAACAGATCTGTCCTAGAAGTGCAACCAGAGTGCTCCTTGGAAGCAATGATGGCTAGACTACATTTTACATATTTTGGACATGTTGTCCGGAGGGACCAATCCCTGGAGAAGGACATGTTTGGGAGAGTGGTGGGTCACCAAAAAAAAGGAAGACCCTGAACTAGATGGATTTACACATTGACTGCAACAGTGGGCTTAAACATAAAAAGATAGTGTGCCTGGCCCAGAGTTGGGGAGTGTTTTGTTCTGTTGTACATAGGGTTGCTATGTGTTGCACCCAACTCGATGGCATATAACAACAACATAAGTTTATGCATGGGTAATGAATTAATTTGATTCTCTGAAGAAGATGAACCATTCTAAACAGCTCTAGTGAGTCAAAGTAGTACACTGCTGAGCACTCAAGAGATTCCTAATACATGCCTTTAGGATAGATAGACTGAATATAGCTAAGTTTGGGAAATCTATATTTTCTTGGCTCAAAATAGTTGAATATCTGTACAATTTATATGATGGCATTCTGGACAAGAATTGGGACAGTAGCAATGTTTAAAGGGATGAAGAAAAATAGACATATTTAAGATATATTTGGGAGTATTTGGTCGTTGAAAAAGTGCGAGTGGAAAAGAAGGTGCAACAAGGATGCTCCTGACTTGAAAGGCATAGGCTTGTGATTCCTAAGCAATCTTTCTCTCTCTGCCTGCGTTTATCTAGTTGGTATTAAATAAGTCACACAAAATTTATGCTTAGCTATATAAGAATTTAATGTGAATTTAATAAATGTGAAAACACCCTTATAAACATAGTGGTAATATACCTAAATCTATTCCTATTCTTCTTTGACTAGCAAAACTTTAAGTAGAATACCCAGAAAGTATTGATTTTACTCTAATGCCTATGGCAAAATTTGACATTTACTATAAATGATAATGGATTTGAGTATCACTTAGCAAGTATTTGAAGAGTTGTTTGTGATTTGTTCATGGCATATAATTAGGAAAAAATAATAATTTATGTTGATCTAGTATTTCATGCTTCTTCTCAAAGAACTTCACCCATTACTTTATTTTATACTCATGAAAACTCCGTGAAATGCAAATTCGCCCCAATTATATGGGAGAGAGCCCAGTGATTAATAGCTAAGTTCACTCAGGCTGTAAGTGGTGAACCATGGAAAGGAGCTTGGTTTTTCAATTCCTTGTTCAGAGATAATGGGAAGAGTTGAACATATATATGTATTTTTTTACACTGAAACATAGTTTTCAGAAGGTCTGGGATATGCACTGCATCAATGAAGACATGAGGATTGATAAAGTATAGAAGACATGAACTTCTAACTAGGTAGTGCTTCACTTAATTATAATCTGGAAGGCTATGATAATTTTTCTTAATGTATGTCAAGCTATATCTATTTAAGCAAAGTGAAGTAGAGGGTGATCAATTGTCTTTCAAACCCGATTAAGTAAAGAACCATTAAAGTCATCTAGGCAATATTCCATAATTATTCCTTAGGGTTATTTTTGGTTTTGCTTTTTATTTCAGATTGTATTACTTCTTTAAGCTAGAAGTATCATCTGTGTTGGAGTCAGAGACATTATTTTCTACTGTTTGTCTGAAGAGCTTGTACAACCCCCCAGTCAACTACACTTGAAACTGTTAGGAGCTTAGGAGCTGAAAGGCTCAAATGCATATAAATTGCCTTTCCAAATCCACCTTGGTTTTAGAAACTAACTTGTTGAGAAAATGCTTATAGCAACAGAATGGCATTATGTAGCTCTGTAAGATGCCAGCTAAAAAGCTCCCATGTCATTGCTTGAGGGCTGTTATTTGTCTGTAGATGGGCAATTACAAGTAGCTCCGGGGGCTGAAATTTTATGAAAATATCTACTTACATAAATTTACTGCTTTGCCTATTTATATATGTACAAACAGATTTTATTGGTATAAGAGCCACCAAATTGATGATAAACAAAACTGTGCTGTTAAACAGGATCTATAACTACTAATGACTATAGTTAACTTTTGTCAAGTTTAATCAGTTTGAAGAATAAATTAATGGTGTTTAGAAAATCTTATAGTATAATTCTTTATACAAATCCCAACTGACTTGTGTTTTC